>JAYJMH010073454.1:0-10893 GCA_036873815.1 Phacellophora camtschatica | reverse complement strand
AGAGTATGAAACATAAGAGTATGAAACATAAGAATATGAAACATAAGAGCATGAAACATAAGAGCATGAAACATAAGGGAATGAAACATAAGAGTATGAAACATAAGAGTATGAAACATAAGAATATGAAACATAAGAGCATGAAACATAAGAGCATGAAACATAAGAGCATGAAACATAAGAGTATGAATCATAAGAGTATGAAACAAGGAAAAATATCTAATCTTTGACGAGCTTTTTTTTCTCTGTCATTGTGATAACGATTGATGTGCTGAGGTCTCAATGATTCCCCTGCTAAATGAATTTCTTTAGGCCACTCAGCTAAATCTCTGTTTTGCAGTAAAAGCAAATTTGAGCTTCGAAAATGAATTTTTTGGCTCGTACGCCACCAATAATGCTAAATGAGGTATTCATTGGTAAGTTTTTACCAGTGAATTACTACGAAAGCATTTTTGAGCCATTTAAAATTTATGTTAGTCACTGCAGTTCGTCAAATCATTATCGTTTTTTTTGGGTAACCCGGCAGAAAAATGAAGACTCAGTGGAATACTGTTTTTTGAGGCTAAAATAAGCTCTTATTTCTCCCTATTTATCTAAATTGTTGCTCATCATTCATTATATTTTGCAGTGCGTGATGCAAGAACCTGAGACAAAATTGTGGAAAGACAATCTTTGCCAGTCGAGCACAGTACCGACAAATGATGGCAATGAAATTTTGATTTGTAAATGCTCACATTTGTATCCTGTTTCTGGTGTAAAACAGATGAGATCACCACCAGCAAGCGCACCGCCAAGCACAGTGCAAATGACCCAAAGCAACTACACTATGCAAACATTGCCAAACACTACAGCAAATGTGACAACTCTTAGTGCTGCAGCAACAGGTAGAGACTTGAACTTGGTATATACTGGATGGCCTAAAAAAATGTATCCATGTTTGCAAAGCTACTATCGAGAAACTTTGATTTTGATGATTTTGTTTCTGCTTTACGTTGATTTAAGAGGCTTCAACTTAAAGTTTGATACCATTTTGCCCATAATTTATCAAGTAATTCATGACATATGCTGAAGGAAAGCCAACATTATTGGCTTTCTCAAAGCCGTAATGTAGTATTTTCACCAGATTACAACAGCAGAAATTCTCTGTTTTCCTTTTAATCAAGTATACCTCAGCGATTACTTGGTAAATTTTAGCAAACAAGGTATCAAACTTCAACTTAAGCCTCTTACCTTAATGTATAAGTAAAAACAAAAGCTTCAAAACTGAAGCTCCTCCACAGCCGCAGCAGCTTTGTAAATGCGGGACAATGTTTTTGGATCACCCGGTATCAAACTTTAACTTAAGCCACCAGGTAGACTATTTAGGGCTTTTTTCTTCTGCTCGAGATGATTACAGACGGAGAGAGGCTTGAATTTTGAGTTTAGAATAAATAGCTTTGAAGGAACGACAGCATCAACAGGTAGAGGATTGGCGCAAACCGGGTGAACCAAAAATAGTTTTTGCCGTTTGAAAAATTACATATTTCAGGGACTTTTTATTTCTCCAAAAATTTGACGTTTTATCAAGTGGTATTTATCAAGTCAAAACAAAATAGAAATATAATCTGAAATTTCTCAATTCTTGTCTCTTCACATGGTTAAAAATTTCAAAGAGGATTGTCAATTAGTATTTAAAAATAATAAATTAGCACAAATATAAAAAGATTTTTCTGCCGCACAATTTATGTGAAAAACCTATGCCATAAAATCAAGCCATTAATCAATGCATTATTGTATCATGTTTATTTTGCATGAATAAGAAGTTGTTTCTAAAGAAAGGCTTTAAATTGCATATGACACGAACATTTTTTATTCTTTAATACGTAGGAATATTTATACGCAGGAATATTTTTTATTCTTTAATACGCAGGAATTTTTTATTCTTTAATATCTTTTATAGTGTTTTAAATACATAAAGGTTTGAAGGTGAGGTTTTTGTGGTAAAAGGTGTCCGTGTGTTTGTGACGTCACTAGGCGGTCTTGTACAAATGACAAAGTATAAAATGACTGAACTCATTCCTAGAAAAAACAAAATCATTGCAAATTAGCACAAACAACAACTGAATGGCAATCAACATTTTCTAACTTAAAATTTCGTCGCCATGACATTATTGACCTCAAATGAAAATTCAAAAGATCTCAATATTTGGTGAATTTTGTAAAAAAAAATGTTTTTAGAGAGTTCTTAGTAAGCTCGATGTTGATTCAACATATCCAGAAAGGAGTCTGGTAACTATTTCGTTGCAGTGTCAACAAGACGTGAATTGTCAAAAGTTTGTTCACTGTCTACTTGTTTTACTTAATAATTTTCATCTGCTTCAGTAATTTTCGAATAATCATTAATTTTATGCTTTGTTACTTTCAGAACATGATATCTCGGGAACTAAGAAAGATATTGAGAAACGGAACAAACCGTTATACGTTTTGGTCAAAGGCCTTTAAAATGAGATAATAAAAATTTTCGTGTCATATGCGTGTCATCTTTAATTTTTAATTTCAAAGCAAGTGCTTCATTCATTCTTGACATGAGTTTTCAATCCATTTATAATTTACATCAAAATCGAATGTTTTTGATGCGTTTGCAGAATGTGTCCAACACCTATCGCGGTAACTTCATTTTAAGAACGAATAATATTTGTCATATATCTGGGGATGTTGTATGTCATATCTCAATTATAATCTAACACTGGGTTTGTAGAGCAAGTGCATCATGGTTAAAATACCTCGCCGCTAGATTTATTGTAATTGCGTATACAGTAAAACCTATGAAAAAAATTCAACTTTTAAGAACTTTCAGGCTGAAATACCTGCTTCCATTTTACTCATAATGATAAATCTGTTATCAAAGTGCTAAAGAAAAATATTGCGCAAATGTCGAGGAAAAACAGATTGTCTAATCTACGAAATGTTGTTCATTAAAGATTTGAAGCCAAAATTGAACAAGCAGTCAGATTCCATCGCCGCAAAATTGTTCACTTAGTCTTTTTGGCACCAATCATCTGAACCGCCAAAATTCTCATCACGTGATAAAAAATCTTAAGAAAAGACCTAAGAAAAGAGGTAGACCTCCAAAACATTACCATCCGCTTAATCATCCGAACAAAGAAAAACAAAACATTTGCTAGTTCTTGCAACTAAGGAACAAGACCTGAAGGAAACGAGGCGATGTCTTTTGGGATGCACCAAGCACCAGCCTCATTATGTTGTTGAAAAGGGCAGTTCACGCAAGTTGCTGCCTGAATTTCCAGTGTTCTCTGGCAGCAAAATGTGCATGTAAATAACGAAGAACGTTGCCAAAGGATATTTTATGAAGGTATTAACTTGTGCAGACTTATTTCCGTGCTTTGGAGGCATTTTACCTAGAAGGTTAGCTTTGGAATTATTCTTGCTCGGTCTTTTGCGTTTCGAACTTTTGCGTTTCGAACCACAGACTGGACAGTATTAGCCATATTTCAGCAGCAGTATCTCAGGTTTTAGGTGGAAATTCAAAAATGCGAGCCAATGGAAGCCTAGAATAACCTTTCTTCTT
Organism: Phacellophora camtschatica; assembly: GCA_036873815.1. Classification (NCBI taxonomy): domain Eukaryota; kingdom Metazoa; phylum Cnidaria; class Scyphozoa; order Semaeostomeae; family Ulmaridae; genus Phacellophora; species Phacellophora camtschatica. Next base: position 7,325 of record JAYJMH010073454.1, on the reverse strand, counting down.
TGAAAAAAACTTGTTTTGGCTCGTTATGAAAAATCAACCACTTGCAGCAAGACAGGAACCGTAGAGCATTTTCCCACAGCTCGGCCGCCTTTTGGCCGCCATAAGTGACGTTTATGCAAAGTTTCATTGTCTTTAGAGTGCTGTGATTGGCTACTTAGGAAAATCAGCGTCGACTCTGATTGGCCCAAACATTATTCACTCTTGCTTCTCCCTATCATTACTGCCAGTGTCAGCGAGGTTTGCTCCGTTGTTTATTGTTTGAAGGTTACAAACAATAAATATAACCAATATGGCAATTCAAATGCAATTTTTTAATTTAATTCAATTCAATTTTTTATTCAATTTTTCTCCGGCGTATCCCACTGGTATATGTATTTTGCTCAGATGTTGTAGAATATCTTCTGGGAAAATCTTAATGAAGCTGCGTCTAATTTTGGAGAAGCATGCTGACGAATAAATCCTTCGGCTTCGTAATTTTTTCTGGTAATGGCAGCGAGAATAATTAAACTTTTTGAAGTCATTCCAACATGTTGACAACGTTGAACTTTGCTTCAAGTAAACCTTGACATCACAGATTTATCTAGGTCCCAAACAACAGATTGTCTAAAAATGGGTATCTGCCCCCAAACAGAGATGCCAATTAAGATGATGATCCAGATGAGACTCAAATGCACACAAGCTTACTTTTGAACAGTTGAGCGGTTATATTTGATAAAAATACATATATGAGTTTATTCATTTTCTATAAGAAACCAGTATATAAGTGAATTTTAGCTCCTCAACCCAAATAAAAATTATGAATCTTGGGTACAATAAAAAGTCAACAAAGAAACTGTGATTCCACAAGATTCTACTTTTATTGTAAAATGTTTGGCAAAAAAGTTTTGTTAAAATACATTTTGGGGCCATTTGGTACAACCTCAAAGAACCTTTTAAGAACCTCAAGGCTGACTTTTAGAGAGAAAAATAGATAAAACAATAGCCTATTGTGGGAAATCTTGTGGGGAGCTAACGAAATCTTGTGGGGAGCTGCAGACAGTTCCCCTCGTGACCCAGCCTTCATAGATCTCTGTTTCCATTTTCTGCAATGGAGTCCTGTAAGTTGAATTTTGACAATTTCATATGATTACTGCATACATAATGCCGCAGAACAATTTAACACGTTATACCTGGTGTCCCAAAAAACCTTACACGGGTTTTGCAAGTATTATGCAAAAATAGGAATATGAAACTTTTCGTAAACACATCTATTAAACAACCTGAGAACATACATACGAGTAATTTGTAAACTCGATCATTAAAAACACAAATTTCGAGGTGATGATATATCAATCTATGTCCAAAAGTTCTTTGCAGCGAGAACAATAAGTTTTGCAATTGAGACATTTTAGGCCTTACAATAAAAGTGTCATGAGTTTTGTGTCCCTACAATTTTGAGCAAGATTTGTTCCTGTTCATTCAATAAGACATAAAAGAATAAAGGATTCAAAGATAGATACATTTTTTCAAAATAGATTATAAAAAGATGTTACCTTTGTTTAACTTTCCTGGTTCTCTACTCTTTTATTCACTCACTAGATTTGAAAACTGCCTGAATTGAAATCGATGACACTTTTTCATATAGAAGCCTTGAACGCTTCAATAGCAAATCTCATATCCCAGCTGTTACATATGCGTTTTTAACAAATGAGGCCACAAATTACTCGTATGTTATCAGGCTGTTTAATACATGTTTTTCGGAAAAGTTTAATATAAACGTTTTTGCCTAATATTTTCAAAACCCGTGTAAGGTTTTTTGGGACACCCGGTCTTTTTGGAGGAAGAGGAAAGGAGCAATCTTCCTTCATAAAAAGGGGCACATTCAGTTATAGATCTTACAGCAAAGGGCAATTTTCAGACAAGAATGGGCACTTATGACAGTTTTTCAAAAGGTGGGGGGAGGGGGCACGTATATACCAACTATTATACACCAATTACGGTAATCTGAAACAACGACTAGGACAAAAGCTGAAATTCATTCACAATTAAATTGACATCACAATTAAACTCACAACACGAAACACATCTTCTTGCAGTTGTTCAAAATTATCCAAGCGGAAGTGTTCCCTTTTTGCATGGCAACCTCATTTCCAAGTTATATTAAAGAAAATCAATGTACTTACATTTTTAGTACCAACTACTAATATTTCAAAGCAATGGCGTAGAATATATATTCCTTCTCGGAAAAATATCCTGTATTTTGGCTGCATCATACTTACTGTTTTTGCAGCTCACTAGACCAGATCTTTCCCCGAAGAATCTTTGCCATCCAATCAACCGAGCCAAGCTCCTCCGCCCCCCTACTTGAGAAAGAACATAAGTGGCATAATTTTTTTTCAATTTATGGACAAGTGGTGACAACAATTACAACAATACAAAATGGTGCGCGCTTTTAATTTATTTTATTATATTTTTTTCTATGCAAATGCGAATATGTCAATAACTAAAAAGTTCTGTAAATTACACTATGTTAGTGATTTTATATTGTTGCCAGTTCGTTGCAAATGGTCGACAAATTTTTATTGAAAGTTACTTTCTTTGTTGTACATCTACAGATCTACAGATATTTCAAAATATACAGAAAAATCTACAGATATTTCTGACTGTACTAGATTGTGTCCATTGTGTCATGGCAGATTCAGTGTCGTTGGAAGTTGTTCCAGATTGAGGAGGCTCATTGTTCTCAGAACAATAGAGAACAAAGGTTTAATTAATCAATTTTTCAAATAACCATTGTTCTTGAAATTATTGGGGCTACAGCCCCAGCAGCCCCCCCCCCCTTCCGACGGTACTGAGATTTCCATTGAAGCGGCTTTGGTCATCAATGTAGTGGCAGTGACAGATGTGGGCGTAAGTAAGATTTTGAGTTCAAATTTGCCTCCCACCCAAAACCAGAGATTTTGATTTTGTCTAGTAGGATCTTCTGAACCATGGCCGTGTTCCAGACAACATATTTTGTTTTTAAAAACACTGAATTATGATTGCAAAAAGAATCGTGAAAATCAGTTGTCCATGGCTAAATGTTTTGAAAACTAAAATTGCTGTTTTATTTTGGTAGATTTTTGATATTGTGAAAAAAGAGAAAACACTTTTTAGTGGCTGCATCCATAAATTAGAATTTAATTTTCAGTTTTTGGATTTCTGTCCAAATGTGTTCCATTTATAATTAAATTCATTTCGTAAAAAGCTATAATATCTCGACTCTCGATGCACAAATAATAACTAGAGCAAATATTTATAGCCAAAACAAATAATTATAGCCAGTATATAAAATATCATTCTGAGTGTGTTTCCAAGCAACATTTGAATTGATCTTTTTATTAATAATTTTTGGGTTGGAGGCAAATTTGAGCTTTCAGAATTAATATCTTGATGCCCAAATAATAACAAACTAGGTATCCATTTTTAAGTTGACTACCATGAAATATTATTATACACTCCGTCCAAATGCCCATATGCTTGGTTACACCAATTCTTCAGTGGAAATCGACCTTTGCATTTCACCCCATTTCACAAAAGCAAATAATATATTAATGCGTTTTACGCTATTCTTCAAACCTAGATTTGGAATCAAGAACGAGCAGAGTTTCAGTTGGTGACCTCAGGCTAAAAGGACTCGAACATGCTGTTTCATCAAAGTCTTTCCATGCAGGAAATTTAAGAGGCCCTGGGTCGCAGTATTCTATTGATTCAGCAGGTATGTAATCGTTGCACTCAATCAAAGGAATTTAATTAACCTTTAAACATGGGTCTCTTTTATATTCTTTTTGATGCCTCCAAAAGTTAAACCAGTCAAATTACGTACAGCACATCACTTAATCAGTCATACTGCACATGAGTATGAAAAGTATGAAGTTGTTTATTTCCTTTAAATTTTCGTGATTCTTTTGTTTACACCAAATCGATCTTTTTCGTAAAAATCAAGATGAAGATCTCAAGAATTCACAACGAGTGTCAAAATTATAACGTCATGAAAAAAACGTTTTGATTTTATGACTTTGTAGATATAGTCTTAATTTTAAGGAGCCCTATAACATAACTTTACACATGAAAAATTCAGTTAAATATGTTGAGCATTGGCTGGGATATTACCAGACAATGTTCAACATATTTAACTGATTTTCATCATGCAAAATTATTTTTATAGTTTTCTATTAGTCTATGTTGCTCAAAGGTAGAAAATACAAATATTCAATTCAATTTTTTCGAAAAACAAACTTGTGTCCGCAATAAACGTTTACGCTCTTTCCTGGCCTGGTTACTGCATGCAACTTACCTTGTTCTCTTTGGGGTCTTGGTTTAGATTTAGCTAAATATGAATTTCAAGAAATTCAACCTTCGGGTCATAATGGTTCCTTAAATAGTGTTTTATTATTGCATAAAAGTTATTCTCCCAAGAAACTATGCATCTAAATCCAAAAGAAAGAAATCCTAAAATGTGAACTCCTGTTGCACAACTCGTCGGTTTGATTATGGTTATTTCAGACGCTTTTAAACGCCATGCAACCACCAACCAAGTCTCTTCTCGTATGTTTTCTTTTTTGCAGTTGTTACGTGTAGTTTATTTTCTTTAGTTTGAATTTCATATGTAATGGTCACCAGTAAGTCTTTTGTTTAATTTAAGATACTGTAGAGGTGGATAGAGTATCAAGCGGATATTACTGGAGTATTGCCTCTGCGGGACCTCTGCGGTTTCGTGTCGATGCGTTGGTAAAGTAAAATGCCTCCTTATTTTAGCCACTGATCTCAAAAAAAGACTGGATCGAGCTTCTATTGTTCTAACAATGAAGCCAACAAATTTCGTGGCGGCCATGACAGTGTGATCCACTTGATTCGTAAACAACCCGGGTCACAGTGAAAGTTTATGGGGAAAGTTATTACAGTACTGGCAGAAAAACATTTCAAAAGGTTTGTATTAATTTTTAAAACATTCTAAATTTGTTGCCAAGGCCCGTGAAGATATTTTTTGCTCTTTCACAGTCTTAATACCGCTTTTATTTGATTTGTATTTAATATTTCAATATTTTATTTGATTTATATTAATATTTCACGCAAAAACCTTAATCAAGGCCTGAAATGAGGAAATGCAGGTCCATTTTTATAAATTTTAGAGCAAGAAACAATGTGGGCCTATTCAAAATTTTAGAGCAAGAAAGAAATAAAATGTACTGAAAATGTTAAGCTAATTCCTCATTGGCATTGTGAAATTTCTGACAGAGAGAGGGAGTACACAAATAAATAAAGACGACAAGCACAAATCAGAAAGTGCACTGGAGAAAATAATGTCAGCCTTTTTATTCTGGCGACATTGGTAGCTTTTAAAAAAACTGTTTTGATTTTTGAGTGTCAACCCAGGACAACTCTTCATGCTTTCAATTTCTTCTGTAGATACATTCTTGAGACATGGCTGCCACACTAAATGCAGTTGAATGGTACTTCATGGAAAAACCTGAAAAGAAAGAAAACAAACAACAGGAAATAATGATCAGTCCTACTGATTCTTGAACAGAACCAGCTTGCTCAGCTTCTTACGAATTTTATTTTCAGAGAGCTTGTCAGTTGTCTCCTTTCCCATATGGAACAGTCTGATTTTGCAATATGACTGAGAAATGTTCTTGATCAATGAAAACAGATGATTATCAGTGACTGCTGTTTCAAGCATATGGTCATTCAATTCTTTAAAAACTTTGGACATGTTCAGATCTTGCAAAACTGACAATGAAATTGCACTAGGAATGCCTTTACCATGAGGGAGTTTTCCTTTACTCATTGTCAACATTCGTTGGAACCGTCTTTCAGTTTCCTCACAAATAACAATTACACTTTCTGTTGGCTTTAATAAACCACCTCTATCTTTCATTGCAAGAAAAGAAGATGTTGGTGCATGATTTTTAGAACCAAGTGCCATGCAACAAGTCAAACAAAGAATTTTCTTTTCAACCATACGAGCAACATATCCAGCAATGTAAGAGATTGCAGCCTTTTTATATTCGGAAAGCTTAGCAATATTTGGAATGAAATAATCATGGTCAAAGTTTACAGGAGTTTGCCTTTCTGTTAAATCATATTTCCTTATTATGGATACATCTGACATGGAAATTTCTTCACCATTTATGGCACAGGTGTCGCTGATCACATAAAGTATATCTGTTGGATCTTGTCTTTGACAGTTTCCGTTCCCTCCCTGGATATTACTTCTCATTAACAGCCTTTTGTAAGCAGCAGTAAATTGTTGGGTTGTTGGATTGTTGTTGAAGCCACCAGCTGAACGAACTGCTCCAAAGAATAATTCCAAATGGTCTTGACTGAATTTATATGTTAGCATGTATTTCAGTGGTGCTTCATTTCTTTCAACTAAACTGGCAAACAAATTCTGAGTACTTCGAATTGCTACCAAAAATCCAATAAATCCTGTCTTTCGTCTGGTTTGATGCATAAATTTACCGGTTGTGTCTTTGAGACTAGATATATAGTCATATGCCTGGTCAAGAAATGAACACCAACTATTTTTATTTGCAATACGAAGAGCTGACTTGTATCCTTTGGCAAATGGATTTCTGGAATTTAAAACATCAAACAGATGATCAAACAAACGAATAAACTTGACAGTTGCTTCAGAGCCTTGGAATTGTGGGAGCTTGAGTGTTGATGTACAATATTCAATGGCATCAGCTACACTTGAACTAAATGTTTGAGCGGCAAGGTTTACTTTCATTTTCTGTTGTCTCCATTTGATATGAGGTGTTTTGAGCTTGTTACCAAGTCTCAATCCTTCGTTATCCTGGAGTTTGTGCAAATTCTCAATATATTTCCAGAATATCTTTTTTCCTGAGCCATCAACTATGATACCACCATCCCCAAGCGTATTCCTTATTAACTTCAACATATGACAAACATCCAAGAGAATATGAACCTTCTTCTCAGACTGAACAGGATGAGGAAAATATGGCTTTAAATTTTCAGCTGTCAATGTTGCACCTAGCTCAGTAGACATGGTGAAATGGCAAGAAGGACCATCAAATGTGACAGATGCTACCTCTGCCCCTGTGTCCCATAAACGTTGCAAACAAACAGTAACAAGATTTGCTCGTTCAACACCACACAACCCATCAAGAAAGAAATACCCACAAGGAACTTTCCAACACCCATTCACACAAACAACCATCAGAACCAGAGCATCCTTAGCAACAGGAGCAGAGTCATCATCCGCCACACCATTTCCTAAATCAACATAGCCTGTGAACTGTTTTCCATCCCAAGAAACCTGCTTACGAATTGACATTTCA
>JAYJMH010073443.1:0-10894 GCA_036873815.1 Phacellophora camtschatica | reverse complement strand
ATTTAGCTTGAAAATGATGTTAAGATGACATCGAAACGTCGCTCATTATTATCGTTAATATTTATAATTAAATCTTAATAATAATAGTAACGATATTACATTTATTTAATGTTAGTGGAAGCAATAGCATACAATGCTAATATAGACTAACATATATAGGTTAACTACATTAGAACTGTGCGTGACTTTCACAGAAAGAGCAGACACACCAATTTGATTGAAAACTTTTTTTAAACTGTAGGCAGTTTTAAAATTTTCTGGAAGTTTGCTTCACATTTTTTGTCCTAAATATCTGACCGAGTTTAATCCATTTTTTGCTGAATTTACCTTTGGAATTTTCAATTCATTTGGAAATCGAAAGTCATATGGCAGAGAATTTTCTGCAAAAAGGCTTTGCACGAAGGGGGGTTCAAATTATTTTGAGTTTTGTATACCTCGAGAGCAAGGTATCTACGTCGTCGTATTTGAAGAGTTTCTCGTTTTTCTTCATCAGTTTTGATATGTTAACAAAATTTAAGCCATGTGTAGTAACCAAATGTACTATTTTCCTCCTGCTATTTTGATGATATATTCTATCAATTTTAGCGATTTCCTGCATCCGACCGACCATGTTCAATAGGGAGCATATGAGCTGAAATAAGCAGTTTCGCTAGCACCGATTGATCTTTAGGATACGAATATATGGTATGGAAACTATACGAATATATGGTTTATCTTTGTAATCTAACTTAATACAGTTGTAAATTTCATTGAGGCGGCTGGACCTTTGTTTATATTTTCCCTGTTGAGAGCCTTAGTGGCAACTATAGGATCCCCGGTTAATCGAAAAATATGCTTGACAGTCGTGAGACAATTTGGCTTAGCTGGTTTATCTAACAAAACACATTCGTTCATTGGGCTGCAAATTATGCTATTTTCAAGGCATATGTTTTTAAGGTGGAAGAAGAACTTAAAAATACGCTCATTATTGTTATGTTAAGTCATAGTCATGTGGATATATTCCTAATTCTCCCTTCACAGCAAAGTTCGATGCCTTCGAATGAACGCCGAGTACCACTTACAAAGTCTATTTTGTAGCGTTTCGTGTATGAGTATCAAAAAGAAACTTTTTAAATTGTTCCAAGGGTGAGTTATCACTTCAGTGCATAAACGCACCCCACACCTGCCTCACAATTGCACAAAAGTATTGGTTCCGAAAAAGCTTTAAACAGTTTAATAATTGTGCTTATCTTAGCTCCCATATGTCTGTTGACGCTATTCAGAAATTGGAACATGGCACGATTTGCTTAGCATTGCAAAAGTGACCTTGCTTGTTTAACACATTTTACACCGAGTTCTAGATTTCTCCCCTGCTTATTGAATACCATAATTTTTGTTTTTTTATATTGACCTTCAATCTCCATTTGTTAGTATAATCTTGTGATTTCATGTTTCGGATAATATAAGTATGTCATCAGCATACATTAGGCAACAAGTTTTATGGCTTGCTAGCCTTACTGGGATCAAAAAGATCAACTATATCATTAATGAAAATGTTGAACAATGTAGGGCTTAGATTGTAACCTTTCCTTACACCGATATTAGATTGGAATGTTTGGGTAAATCATTGGGAGAGTTTAATAGCAGCCGATAACACGGTGTACAAATCTCAGCCTGAGCTGTTTCTTGTTTGTTTCTTATTTCTTTGGCAAATCTCAGTCTGGCGTTTCTTATAAAGGTATTATTTTCATAAAAAACATGAATGAAATGACAGCCGAATTACCTTCGGTGCCAAACGGCCAAACCCACTGACGATTAAAAAAAACAACTTCGTTAAAATCAATGCAGAAATAAGATCAAATCCAAGCTCAACTCGAAGCAACCTCAAACCGAAGCTAGCTCTTTCATAAATGAAAACGTGTCGGTCCTATGGCATCGTCCCTTTTGAGTTTGCGTTACGTTGAAACCGTCTTGGCGGAGCTTCGGAGCAACGATTGAAATTCACCCTGGTGCAGTAAAAGTGTCTTAAGAGCTTTCGTAATGACTGAAAACAAAAAGTCCAAAGGCGGAAAAATTTGGGAGTACTTTTTTCTACCACTAAGTTTCCATCAAAATTCTCCCACGTTCAATGATGTAATATGGGCGTGACAACTGTAATTACTCGTGGGTTTTATTCCCTTTAGTTAAACTCATAAACTGTCTAACTAAGTCCTACAGGTGCTATAGTCCTGTCAGGATCTTTTTTTAAAGTATTGTTTTAATCATGTTAAGATTTTTGTTTATTTTGGGTAAAAAATTTAAGACTTGTTCCAAGTCTATTTTGTTTCGTAATATGTCTTTGCGGAGGAAATTACCTTGCGGAGGACAGACCTCATTTTCCTGAGGCCTTCTCCTTCGCAGGGTATTTCCTCCGTGGTGACATAGTTTTTATTTTTACTGATTAACGAAACGAAATAGACTTGGAACAAGTCTTAAAATGTATTAGCTGAATCTAGCAGGCCCTTCTCCAAAATTTACAGAAGCGATCTCTTTGGAAAGTGCCTCCTCTTTTGATCTAAATTTACTGATCTAAGCTAAATTATAAGCTTTCTAATAAAAAATAATGACAGAATGAATAAAATCTGACCTGATAAAATCTACTTCATTTCAACTTGACACAGGTGAAAGGTCTACAAGTAACTCAAAGAGTTCAAGATTTCAATTAAACACGATTTTCAGAGTCTCGTTTTGAGTGAAATAAAATACGATATAATTTTCTGGCAGGTGACCCAAAAAATGTTCACACGTTTCAAAAATTCAATTTAGACCTATGAAAAAAATCAGAGAAGCCAAGTTAATTTTTGAAACAATTTTCATTTCACTCAAAAAAGAGACCAATAATGCAACAACACTTGATATTGTAATGCAAAATAGTTATAATAGATGGAAAAGAAATTTACAGAGTACCGTTAACCTTCGATTATAATTATAAGCCCTGCCTGGACTTATATAAGACAGAGAGCATATTTTTTGATAGGCTTATTCATTGGGGGCTTTATTTAATTTCTTTCTTTAACGTTGGTGCTGTATAATAGATTTCTCAGCTAATTTAACACTAATAATCTATAACCATACTGTTGCAATAGTATTTCGATCATATTTAGCCAACATTTTGCACGTAGTCTTGGCATAAATTGCCGCAAAAAGATGGGAAAGTTTTATTCGATTTTTAAATTTTTCTGTGAAAGAGGAGCTTTTTATTTTATCAACATTAGAGTTCCAAATTCAGCTACATCTTTATGAGACAGTATTTAGTCCAAATCGATTATTGGCTCTGAAACGTAGATTTCTCAATTCGTATTGGCTAGGATTCGTGGAAAATATTTCGTGCATGCAAGGTGGGTTAAATCCATTAAGTGTCTTAAATATTTCATTTGATAGGTATTGATAGGTTTTTTGTGTGATAATCTATAGTTTAGCTCTTCACTTCAGTAGCTAACAGTTGCTCATAACTGGATGTATAGTCATAATGGGCAATTCTCAATTGCTCATTCGTGTATTTTGTTTATGCGATTGTTGTTGGTTCAGCTGCAGAACATCCAGATTGATAGAAAGTAGAATTATATAAGGGCTCATGGGCGGGGCTTATATAACGACAAGGTCTCGTGTTAGTGACAATCCTTAAGATAAAATTGAAAGAAGCTCATCAAATTATAACAATATTTATTATTAATACAAACATATATAGATAAAAACAACAAAATAGTAAGTAAGTCTTTGTAGGTTGAATGTCTGATCTATGGGGGCTGACATTCGGGGGGGGGGGGTATTATTCGGAAGTGTTAACATATTGATAGGGGCTTATAATCAAGAGGTTTACGGTATCTATAAAGATTGATAACATGCACCAAAACCATGTCGCTCATTTAGACACTATTTTTTAGCAGTAAACGCAAGCAAGATTGGCGACAAAATCCAATTTTGAAAATTTTAAATACATTTGAACTGCTGTATAAATATCGTTTGTTATACCCCCCCCCCCTCCCCCTCCAGTTTAAAGAAAACAGACTGAGCCAACAAATAGTCCTTGCATTTTAAAACTTGCAACTGTTTCCTAAAGAGACACGATGTTTATAAAGTCAGATTCAGAGCTTCCAAAGTTATAACTGGACAATTATTTTGTGCCCTGGATCAAGAGACATTTTCAGAACAAAATTTTGAGACTGCCCCTTAATTCTTGAAACTTGAAGAAACATAATCTTTAATCCAACTTGAGAAAAAATAAAATAGTTCAGAATTCTTTGGAATTTAAGGGGGGAAATGTAGTTAAAATTGATTAATTTAAAAAGTTTTAAATTTAAAAGACCTATTGCAGTAAAATTCGTGACAGCTTCGCAAACCATGTGTTTTGCTCATTCAAAATATTTTAGGCCATACGGTTTGGCTTTCTATGTTTCTATGTTTCTATGTTTGGCTTTCTATTTGTTCTTTCAGAGGTCATTACTCGGCAGTATTTTAACACGTTGGCGTAGAAGGAAATTCAAATATAAAATAAGGAAATGTTAATAGGCCTATCTAAGCTAGCCTATTACATCGTTAGACTTTTTGCCCGAGTCTCGATTCGCTATGCCAGATCTGATAACCGCGACATCGAGCAGTGTGAGTGTGGTGGCGTGCGATAAAGGTGGGTCTGAAGTAATCAGACTATTACATCGTGAGCTTTGAGAAATGCGAGTTGCTGTTTCCTAATCCCCTGTATCCCTGTGAGTTGTAAACGTGTACAAGGAGACAACAGGGAAGAAAATGTTGCAGGAAGCAACAACTCGCGTATAAAGCCCATGATTCTATCTATGTGTAAACATATTTATTCCAAATCATATCGCTTTTCGGAATGTTGCTAGCTTTAATCAAGCGAGGGAACATTCTTTTGGGACACCGGGTAGAAAAAATCGGTGACGCAGGAAAGGAAGGATCTCTAAAGCGGGAGGCCAAGATAGGAGCTGGCAGAAAAAAGTACACGTTTTTTTTATTATAAGAAACCCTTTATAAGAAACTCACCAGTGAAACCCTTAAACATTTAAGAAACTTTTACTAGTGAATGAAAAATCGTTCAGAAACTTTTGAACCTTTTAAAGAAGATTATTTAGTGCTTAATTATATTAATAGAATGGATCTGATGTCAGATGATTATTTCAGTGAATATTGTGTACATAACTTTTATCCTTTACGATATATATCCAGGTTTTATTAATGTTTTTGTTGAAAAAAGAATTAATGGTAAAAAACGGAATTTTTAATATACATAGTACTAACAACGGAATTTTTTTATATGCAATTAAGAAATTCATAATACACTTTTACTGCTGAAATTTGGTCAGAAATGGTCAAAAATTAAGAAACTTTCACTAGTAGAGGCCTTAGCCAGGTTTCTCATAAAAAAAACGCATACCGTTGCCAGCCATGCCCACATAAAAAGTATTTATTTCTTAGAAGAGGTAAAGAAAATTTACAGGAATGCTTAAATACTAAAATTATTTTAGATTTCCTCTTTGAGTGGAGTGGATGACCTCAGACTTGAGCATTTAAAACAACAGAGAATTTGGAATGCTGTAAATTTGTTGTTTTGGCAATTTAAAACAACAAATCTGTTCTTGCTGTTTTTTCGAAAAACAAACAAAACAAATTTTTGAGTAAAGTGTGTGCTTGTAATCTATGGGAAATCATTGTTTGTGTAAACAAATGTTAAGCAAACTAAAATTTTGGAAATAAACAGAAGTTAAGCAAATTTCAAATTTTAGAAAAATGGAATATCCTCAATTAAAATTAGCCAAAAGAAGAAGACAAGTCTGAGAGCAAAAGCTAGCCTCTTTGTAGTGATATTTTCAGACACTGGCGCGGCGGCGTGGGAATAAAGAAAATGACATGTCCACTCCCGTGTACATTTGCAAATAAAAATGCCCATGCCATTGACTTAATCAATGAAATCCCGAATATGACGATTTTAATTATCTTCAATGACGTCATGAATGCAAACCTTGAAAAAACAATACAATGGATCACCTGTTGTCTCAACGATTAAATTTGGAGTACTTATATTTTGATTAACAATAGCCAACGTGCCAATTTTAATTAAAGAAAAATGCTGCTTTAAGGGCTTGAACGAGCTGCTCGAAACAACAATTTTCCAGACAACAATCGCACGCCTAAAATCCTGATCTAAATTCATATAAACAAACAAGGTGGAATGTTGCGTGTCTGAAACTAAAAATCTATCTAGCCTATCTAAGTCTATTTCTCTCTTAATCCGAGAGAAGGAGAAATAAAAAGAAATAGACTTGGGGCAAATCTATCTAAGTTAAGTCTTACATAAACATTGCCTTTTTCAAATATAAAAAAAAGAATTCCATACTCTTTTCTAAACAAGAAACATGGCCCTGAGTTTGCAGAAGAATTTGATTTTAAGAATTGCTGAATTTTCTATTTTAGGATAGAATTGCTGAATTTTCTACGTCTATTAGGGTGTGTGGGGGGGGGGGTACAATATACGGATGACTAAATAATAATAATAATAATAATAATAATAATAATAATAATAATAATAATAATAATAATAATAATGAACCGCATCTCCATTTCAGAGCAATTACTCTGCTTAGGTGCATAGGGACTGAGGTTGGAAAACAAATTTCTCAAAGGGTGAGACTTTACTGTACTATCACTGGGTCTAGTGCACACAACAGTGGTCATCCTGAGTTAGGCGACTCATTCACCTAAATGGGCAGCTCTAACTCAAATTTGGGCAACGCTCTGTAGGTCAGTTCTATAATTTTAGTTCTATGAATTCACCAGAAGTTCGGGTAAAGTTAATCCCGCAACGTAATATGAAGTGTTATGTAATTTTCAATGTAATAAATAAAATGTAAATTATTGTACTGGTGTTAAATCTTTATTTCAAATATAAAGCATTTTTTTGGAAATGATTTGAGGCGTACAGTTTCTATACAAACAAACAAAGATTTTTAATTCGTTAAATTTTTGCCTGAAAAATTACATTTTCTGCTCCAGGTTTTTCCATGTTCCCTGTATTTGTGAAATGGGCTCGTAGCAAGTCCACTGTTTTCATAGCAAATGAATGCTATTGCATAGTTTGTATTATGCCTATTGAAATAATAAGTGAATCTTGAAACACTAAGATGGAATCTTTATAGTTTGAGCACGGGCGCCTTCAGGAAAAGTAAAGACCAATTTTACTACTTTGTCGTTTTTCTTGCTCTACCTGTCTTACATTCAGTGTTTTGATTTGTACAGTCAAAGGGAAACGAGGGAACAAGGGAACTGACAAAAATAAAAACATGGAATGTAAATCAAGTGGAAAGAGAGAAATCAAAGTGGGAATAAAATGAAAACGTTGCTTTTCCTAAAGCCCGTGGTTTGAGATGATTTATCGAGTGTGAGATAAAAAATTCACTTGATAACAGGTATGCGCTCGATTATATCATTGTTTTACTAGAAACATATGTCCACTGTGCCAGATTTTCAAAAACCCATCACAAAGAGCTTATCTTAGTTCCCAAATTGCCGTGGATATAAGATAAGTGGGGACCTCGATAACGAAGGGGGAAAGTTGAGACAAAATGGTGTAAAATAATGACTGTCAAAAAATGTAAACACGTTAGAGAAGCTGCTGCGGAGGAGCTACAATTTTGATTTTTCTGACCTTGCATGAATTTAATAGATAAGGGTTCAACTTAAATTTTGATACCTTGATTTCCAGAATCTACTACATAATCACGGAGTTATACACAATAGAAACCACAATTTAAAATTTCATAGTTTGATAATGAGCACAAATGTCAAATTACTGAATCCATAAACTTTATGCGTTAGCAAAAGTATGTTTGAAGATTTGTTGAAAAATTATAAACTTTGAATGGGGTGGATAGGGCAATTAAAAAGGTAAAGGTATTGAAAAAACCACAAACACCTTGAAGATTGTTTTATGTAAACATCTTCATTTTTGCTGGACAGTTTCTTATTATATTTAGCGTTTTGGCTGTTTGATTGTATTGATGAAAGTAATGGTTATATTTAATATATATTGAATCGATATCCAGTGAATGTATACTAAACATATACCGTATGTCTCAAATAACGTCCCGTGTTTTATCAAATTTGAAGCAAGCGACACCAGAAAAAGTAAATAAAAACTTTAGATGTAATCAAAACAAAGCAATACTCTCCATAAGTCAATCTATTTGCAATTCATGCAACTCATTGCAATTCATAACAGCAAAATCAATGCAGTCAAAGTGAAAAGTTTCCGCTGGAAAAGTAAATATCAATAACCTTAGTTGCAATGGAAAAATCTGTTTTATTTACGAAGGTTGACAGACAAACAAATCTCGCATTTGACGTCAAAAAGTTGGGGCCGTTCGATGATCAACAAAAAGAAAGAATAGTGAAGTTACGTGTCAATAGAATCTCTTCCGAGTTTGCTTGGATCCTTGTTTTTTTGTTTGTATAGCACCATTCTGTTGGAATCAAAGTGCAACGAAAACAAATTCGTATGCATTTAATAAAAACAATTGCGGCAAAAATTCAGAGCAGATCTAGACTGCGCCAAATGATAAATTGGATTTCCATCTTTATTTCAGTAAAGGGCAAATTGCGATTACGTAAGGCTAAATTAATAGGCATTGCATTGGTAATAAATAAAGAAAACAAATTATATTGGGAAGAATATATATGTTGAAGAATATATACCGCAACTCGGTTAAAATATATACTGCAAATGCAGGTGTAGGTCCTAAAATCGCTTGTTATTATCGTTTTTCTTCTAATCCCCAACGTAGACAAGCCCTCATAGTTTTTGAAATAAAAAAAAAACAGCTGAAGATTGATTCGCAAATGACCGCGATTACCGTTCGTACTGCCGCAAGCTAAGTGTTTTCGTGTAGGTTTCTCATGCCGCTGGTAGTACCGCTGGCAGCTAAGGATGTATCAGAATCCGCCTTCGCAATTAAAACTGTGGAACGAATTTCACTTCGTTAAAAATTTAAAAACCGTTCCAGTAAGTAAATTAATGAAAGTATACAAAAATTTTCAAATTTGCCTTCCACTAAAAGGGTGGTGTTGTAGGATTTTCTGAATCACGGCAGTGTTCCAGACAACATACTTCTCTCTGAATAATGATTCCAAAAATAATCTTGAAAATTAGTTGTCCATGATTAAATATTTTGAAAACTAAAAGTGCGGTTTCATTTTGCTTGATTTTTGGTAAAAATGCTGAAAACAGAGAAAACACTTCATAGTGGCTGCATCCATAAATAAGCGCTTAATTTTCAGTTTTTGGATATCTTCCCGAGTGTTTTTCCAATCACTATTAAATTTATTTCGTAAAACGCTACGATTTACGATATGAAACGCAGTTTAGATCAAAATCTAGACCTCTGGTTTGAGGTTAGAGGCAAATTTGAACTTTCAGAATTAATATCTGACTCTCGATGCATAAACATTAACAAACTAGGTATCAATTTTTAAGTTGACTACCAAGAAATGTAAAAATTGCTTCGAGTAAACTTGAGCTAAAGTCACACTGCTAGCCTTGATCAAATCTGTTACCTATTTTTTTGAGACACCCGGTACAAGAACAATCTTCATAATAAAAGAGCTGAAACATCAAGTTTAAATTTGGGCGAACTGTTTCTGGTATCTCAGAAATTAGTGAAGAAAAGGTGTACCATAGTCATAAGAAAATGACTATGGGTATACAGGTAGTATTTCTTATGACTATGGGTGTACAGATAAGCAGGCTGACTGACATGGAAGATATCAAATGTCCCAAACAATGCCCCACCGTGTCCCAAACAATGCCCCCCCGTGTGTTTGCTTGGAACCTGCATCATTATGAAAATGGATAGAAAAAAATAAATTGAATAGGGCTTTAAAGAATTAAATTTTATTACACATTTCTCTTTGAAGAAACTATTTTTATTAGAAACTAGTACTGAGATTTCGTGGTAATTACAATGGATTCTATTGTTCCATTGTTTCTATAATAATATGAAACAACATAAAAAGTTAAGGAAAAAAAATTAGTGTATATGGGTGCGTGTATAATAAATTGATATAGTATTATATATAACAAATTGTTTATTTATGTGTATGTATAACATGGTACATGTAAATTGATGCTATTAGAGCCATTAGAAATCAGAAACAAGAAAACTAAATATATGCACTTATCAAACAGCAGATTTTCAAATTACATATACAATATCAATTAATATATTAAATAAATTCTCTCTGTAATTAATATATTAAATACAGTCTTTATCAATCAATATATTAAATACCTTTTCTCTGAACATTCAGCATGGCTTTTAAATAATTCAAAAACTGGAAAGTATCTGGGGCATTATCATTTCTCCATTGAGACACATCAATATATCTCAAGTATATTGCTGATGTGTCGCCAACGTGAAAATGATTCCGCGGTGCATTTTGCTGTGCACACAACTCCAAAGGTTCTCAAACAAAAATTTCTAACAATAAGAACTCAAAGGATTCTTGAGCACATAAAGCAAAAAGTATTTGGAAGCTTTAAAAGCAACCAATCTTAAATATGCCAACAATTTGTCAAGTGTGCAATTTATAACGTAGCCAAGTAATGTCACAACAAAATATGTGGCACTACAAGAGTTGATCAAAATTTATATGGGCTACACGGAAACGAGGCTTCAAGTTCATACTGGGCGTTCTATAACTTTTTCATTAAAATGTATTCCAACATCCCAACGATTACTTGTAATACACCACTTTAACGAAAGTCCGCCATTTTGGGAAGCTATTTTTATTACTTTTTCCTAACTGCAAATGATTTTATCAGCATTTAAACCTTGAAAGATTATGAGGGATTTGACCGTAAAATTGTCTT
>JAYJMH010073432.1:0-10895 GCA_036873815.1 Phacellophora camtschatica | reverse complement strand
CTAATCTTATATCTATCTAATGTAAGATTGTGGACAAATGGAATACAAAGCCTACATGAGCAAACAAATAAAGTGATTTTTTTATTTTTGTATGAAAGATTTTTGGCTCTCTGTCATATTTAGTTCAGTAGATAGTGCATTCCACAGGTCCATTTTGAAAATATTCTTCACAATAACAATAGTATTGTTTAAATTAACTAATAAAAAGGGGCGAGAGGGCTGGAACAATTTTGCAGTCTAACGACATGTCTTTTTCCCGAGATTAATTGCGCTTGACGATCAAACGCCTATAGAACTGTTATTTATACATAAATCGAACGCAATGAATCACGGGAAAAGCCCCCTGCCACCTTCTTTTTCGGAATGGTTTATTAATTTCTATTATTTAAAGATATAAACAATATTAGTTAGTCATAAAATTAATGTCAAAAACATGCAGCTATGAAAAATAAATTAGTAACAAAATTAATAGTTCATGTATAACTTTTAATATAAACTAATGATATTGAATAAACATACAGTAAAACCCGGAACCTACAGACTAATTTTTTAAAAAAGGTGCCCAAAGATAAGAACCAAAAACAGACTGATGTATTCATATGTTCTTAAGAAATGGTATGTTTAATTTTCAACGCTAAAAATTTACGGTTTTAACGTATACCTTTAAAAGTGCATTAGAAATTTAAAAAAGTTGAGAAATTGGTCATTTTTTGGCACTTTGCAGTTAAATTTTTTCAAAAACAAATGCTAGGGGATTAGGCATCAAGTAGCAATATAGACCCTTTTGATAAGAACCTCGCCCTGAAAATGGTAATAGTACTACATTGGTAAAAACCTATTCAGTCTGTTTGTAAAAAAGTAGGTTCTTGTTTGCGGGATTTTACTGTATAAGCAATAAATTAACCAACAATTTCTCATAAAACTAATATGAAAAAACTTACTTGTCGGTAATGTCACAGTTAACTGAATCTATGATAGCTGTATCCACAGTTCCCTGAAACGAAGAGTGTATTTAAATTTAAGCAAAAATTTAGTCGTCATGTCTTTGGTGGTGTGCTCAAATAAAACAATACAAATCCCGTGAACAAGGTCAAGATTTCAAAATCAGGAAGCTGTGTTTTTCATGCTATATTCTAATTAAAACCATTTCACGCTATCTCCAAGTGATTCCATTTTATATTATCAAGAGAATATGCACCTCCTTTGGTCTCCTAACGCAAAAATTGTAATTAATTCATCACATATCTAGTATAGAAAGGATCTTGAAAGTTTCTTGAGTTTCTTGAGCAGTAAAAATTATTAATATCATAGCAGAAAAACACTTTCAAGTTTTAAGCTCAGAGAACGTCTATACCACTTACATGCAACTATAATTTAGGAATAAATTTAAATATACAGCCCCGTAAAAGCCGGCTGGCTCGACTTTTTATCAACGAACCCTGAGGATATTTTTGGCAGATTAGCCTCTCAATATTTTTTGGAATTTCAATGAGAAAAATACCAAACTAATAAACAGTTATTTAAATTGAAGCAAATAAATTGAAAATAAACTCAATTCGAACGTAAAAAAACAAAGAGAAATCTTAATCAATCAGAAATCTTTCAACGCAAAATGACAAAATGAAGTTTATGACTGCACTGGCCATATACTGTAGAATAGTCTATGACTGCACTGGTGTTCCAGCCTGCCATTGTTTTTCTTTCTGTGCATTCAATTTTCACAATAACATTTTTTAAACATAATATTTGCAAAACAGTACACGCAAAACATACACGCATAACACGCAAATGAATAACACGCAAAGGGATAACACGCAAAAACATACCACAGCATTTTTTATATTTGCCGACTCTTCTTTCATTTCCTTCAGTTCGGAATCACTAGCTCGCTGCACTCTGTTTAGAACACTGAACCATTCACTAAACAAGAAACGGAACACTTTGAGAAAAATTTAAATATGAATAAAAGAATCAATAGAGATACAGCAATGACCACTGTCAAGATATCGCTATGAAAGCTGACAAGCAAAACCTACTCAGTCAAATAGTATATTGAATGCTTTCAAAAGATTGTGGCAAAGTAATGCATAATAACTCACATAAAATTTACTCAATTTCTTTACAAGTGGGTTTTAACTTAGAATTAACAAACGAAGGCCTCATTATAGCTTCCCACTAAACTCGTCTCTGTAAATAAAAAAGTTCCTCTGACGTCAATACCAGATCATAGTGGAGATTAGGACACACACCATCTCTAGATATATGACAAATAACATTTTGTTCTTAAAAAATATGTTTTGAAATGTGTACTTTAAGAACAAATAATATTTGTCATACATCTAGAGATGCTTACGTCCTCATCTGCACTATAATCTAGCACCGACCCTGATGTTAAGTATGAGCGATTTCAGTACCCCTTGCTTAAAGGGACTTTTTACTTACTGCCAAACAGTGCATAAATCCATACAGAAGTCATTTTGTATAAACCTCGTAAATTTTAAGGTAATTTTATTTTTCCAATTAACTCATTGTTGCCCCCGTGCAGACGCATATGCCATAATTAAAAAAATACATATTTAAGAAAAAACAGAGGGTACATGTGTAAGGATGAATAAAAAAGATTTCTTCTGTAGATTGCTATTAAAATTCCAAGTATACACCCCCTGTTGCTGTTTGCTTATCAATTGGTTTCTATGGGAGTTGTGATTTAATTTCAGGGAGTAATGAGTTAACCCTTTCGGGCACGACCGGGTATATTTCTGCTAAACAGGCAAAACATAAGCAAATTATATTTTTCAGGGGGGAAGCGCATGGAACTTACATGCTAACAGAAAACACGTCCCAAACATATAAAACATATCGATGAGACCATGCACCGGTGGGAACAAATAGTGCATTCGCATTAAAAAAGAGCTGTGCTACCAACTAGTATTAAGTAGAGGCAAATCGACACAACAAATGCCACAATTAATGGTGTCCTTTCATTCATGTACACCCACATTTCGTGTGATCCTTGAATTTCCTTGAGTAAAAGACGTAATCTGGGCGTGATGTTCGATTGTCATGGATTACCGTGTTTTATTATACTAGCACGCTACATAAAGTACTTACTTCCAGTCTTGTGCATTGTCAGCTAGCACATGATATGTTCTGTCAGGCATTGCAATGCTGAACGCATTCTCTCTCTGGCCACTGTCAATGATTTGCCTGTTTAAAAAATTGCGAAGAAAAAAGTAAACCTTTCCGTTAAATAGCTCCTAGTCATTCAAAAAGTCACGATAACCTCTGGTTATCATAAAATGCAAATATTTATCATATCGCAAAAAGGTCTAGTTTTAGATATATTTTTCCAGACACTACAGTATATCGCCTGATACATACTCTAAAAGACAGCTGATAATGTGAATAGCTAATATAATACAGAAAATCAAAAAAGCAAATAAAAAGAGAATAAAAAAGAGAATAAAAAGACAAAACTTTAAAATTAAAACAAGCTGGAGTTTACTTCCTGAAAGCGAATTTTCGTTGTGTTTTTATAAACTTCATATACAAATTTGGACATGTGTACTTACTTGCAGTCTCTAAGATCAAGCGTTCCAAGTATTTTTGCGCCATCTTGGTCAGAGTCGTGATACGTCAACACCGTGTCCCTCAGAACGAACCATCTTTTCTTCCAATTACGCCTGGAGGAAAACAAAGGCCAATGTTACCAATTTATTTTAAATAGGTTTAGATCCATGGTGAGTACGATAGGGATAATAATTATTTTGGCAATTTTCATTTTATATTTATCTTCAAGTTTAAGCATGTGAGCTTCTTTGTGCAAAGAGTTTGTGGAATATTTTCTGTCTTTGAAAAGCAGAATACAAAGAATTCTATTTTACAGTACTTGTAGGCTTTTTATATGATTTTTTGCTGCAAGTCCATAGGCTTCAAACGCATATCCAATTTTGGAAAAAACGAATGAATTATATAAAAGACATTGTTTTGGAATGAAATGTCATAATTTTGAAAAGATAGAGACATATTTAATAATCTCATCTTTTACTTTGTTGATTTGAGGTTCCCAAGTAATTTTTGAGTCGAGTTTGATAACTAGATACTTTAACGTGTTTGTTTGTTTCAGTCCAGAACCCATAATCACGTTTAATTCGGGCTTATCGGCTTTGCAATTTGTCGGACAAAAGATGCAAAAATCTGTTTTTGAAGTATTACTTTTAACTTATTTGCTTTCAACCAGTCGTGTAATTTGGCAAGTTCAACATTCGTGTTTGTTGTTAATTCAGTTAGGTTTTTACCAAAACTAAATATATTTGTGTCGTCGGCAAAGAGCCTAGGGTAAACTAAGGTTGCGTTTGGCATATCATTGACGAAGAGAATAAAAAGGATTGGCTCGAGAACAGATCCTTGAGGAACCCCTGTTGATATGTTTTCGAGAGAAGATTTTTTATCATTTATAAAAGTAAATTGTCTTCTGTTTGACGGGTAGCTTGAAAACCAATCGTTTATTTTGCCTCTCAAGCCATAGTTGCCTCTCAAGCCATGTAAATATTCATCAATTTCAGATTTCATTTTTGTACATAAATATTTAAGTATTCATATTCGTTGTCATTTTTGTACGAAATATCAGCATTAAAAATTTTAACATCGCACTAACAATAATCATTAGCATATAACAACGTTTTGTAGTGAAATAATTTCTCACTAGCGTTTTAATTTTAATCTGTAATTTCATTAAAATACCGCCTAAAGACAAGTTAAAAAACAACATAAATGAAAAAGAAATTAAAAAGTATAACTGCAGATTATGTAAAAACTTTCTTGCGAACGCGAATTCCAAAATCGTATATTTCTGCATCTTTTACTAAAGAACGCAAAAAGAAAATTCATGTCTCATACCTAGAAAGAGTTCCGGTACCACCACCCTTTTTGATCAGCCATCCCATCTTCAACGCTTTCTGTTTGAAAAAAGCAAGTTACAAAAAAACGTGACAATACATTTACGTTTATCACGATAACGTGATAACCCCTTTTAAAAGATTTAATAACTCTTTCACATCAAACAATTCAATAAAAATATTCTTTTATAACCATCATAAAAATTAAATTTAAAACAAGACATGATGACAACAAATACAATAACAACAACTACATAACGACACAACGGAGTGCATACTGACAGAATCAATCCCATGGCTACATAACTCAAAATATAAATTACACCATTAAACGAAGTAACTTGAGGATAACTACACCATAATCAAATGATAATGATATTATACACTAAAGTCCAAGATTTCTTGCCGTAGCTAATATTTTATGGGGTAAAAGCCTTCAGTAAGTATTTTATGGAAAATTACACATTTATTAACTGTATTATACAAGAATCTTTCACCATGCATTTTTTAAAACATTTGAGAATAATAAAAATAAATCTGTATCTCTAGGTGAAAAGATATCTGAAAAATTACTACGTTTAACAACACATCAAGATAACTGAATAGCAAGAACTGCTAACAAACCTGTTTTCCTCTAAACCACATCAATGTATCATCCTTAAGCACACACCAATGCCTTTTCCACGTGCTCATCAGCCCACCTGTGAAAAAATAACAATAATAATTGGTATTAACTTATTATTCTACATATTTAGTCTATAAAAATACGTGCCTGCAAAGCTACAATGTGGACCATCTTCTCTACGAGTTTTCGACTGTTTTTGAGAACACTCTTCCCAGCGGAATTTCAAAAAATAACTCACAACAACTCTATGAAGTGGTCGATTTATTAAAATTAGCTTTTTGTCTGCAAAAGGATCTTTACTATATTAAAATCCAATGGTTTTTCTCAAACCTGCAAACCGGCAAACGTGGTACTCCACAACCGTGGTACTCACCTGGTACTCCACAAAGAAAATTAAATGAAAGTAATAAAAATAAATGCAAACACAAACCTTGCATCATGAGATATCCTTCGATGACCAAAACGTCAATCAAAGACATATCTTCACTGACACTGACTTTCAATGCATCATCGTCGTAATCTTCATCCTCGTCAATCTCTCGCAAATCTTCCATCTGCAGACACAAAAAAGAACTTAAATATTTTCGCCCTCAGAATAAACAAACAACTAATTTGATAAATAAAGTATCTATGCAAAAGTTAATTTACAAATAAATTTTAACGTACTACTAATTATCATTTTATGTAGATTTAAAGTTTTAAATTTTATAAAGGATTTGACCGCAAAATTGTGTAGGGGGTAAAATGTAATGCTCAACGGTCAAATCCTTTATAAATTAGTAAACTTTGAATCTCAAAATGATCACTTCCCTCTAGGTAGGTAGGTAACATTTTGTGTGGTAGACCATCCATGATGAATTCGATTCTAGGGTTTAGTTCGATAAATCCGATTAGTTCGTACGATGAAACATTGAAAAAATTCCCTAATGGCGGGCTTAACTCGAACTGGTAGTGTATTGATTTATTTTGGCTGAACCACCCGCAGCACCCCCTGCAAACTGAAAATTTTATATAATATTTTCCTGTTAATTGGAAATATTAAATATATGGTGTTGGGTGTGGCAAAGTATATATGACAAAATATCAATAAAATGAATAATTATGATCACCATAGATTTAAAAAGGATTTAGAAAGGATTTAGTCAAAAGAAGGATTTAAACTGAGAAAACCATCATTAATTATTTTTTATTATTATTCATTGCACGAACATTTATCCATTGCATGAACATTTAAATAAAAAAATTAATTGGGTGCCACAAAATATTAAGAAAGAAGGAAAAACTCAAAATTAATGTTTTGGCTTCTCTTGCCATCTTGCTCTAGCTGTGGGGAAAAAGGGCGAAAAACCATTCACCACATTTTGCTCGGAGGCAATTTTTTACTTTTGCAAACAATGACCAAATTTTAAATTCTAATTCATATTAACTAAGCCCTACTCCTCGCCGTTCCTGCAAAATTAAGAAACTTTTTTCGTCCTTCTCCGCATCAAAAGAAAGGGCCTTCGTGCCCAGGTCCACATGTCAAAATTAGCGATGTTTTGTTCTTCCCCGAAGCTTTATTCGTAGAAAATTTAGTTCTTCTAACTCTGTGAATGAGATATGGCTTTCATATTTATTTCAAATAACTTTATTTACTCTTTACACTTTTTACACGAGAACACTTAGCACCAGTTTCAGCCTGAATTCGATCTTACTTTCTGATCTGATTTTAACGAATTCGTTACCCTTCTTATAAACATCTTTAAAATGTGTTTCAGGTCAAGTCCCAACGCCTACATACTTTTTTCGTACTTACGCAAGTAATTTATGAAATTGAAAATGAAATCATCCCGTTTAACATAACAGAATTCGGCTTTTAAAATCATAACTAAAGTTTGCAACAAAACATCTTTATTTGAATTCCACTTACATAAAATTTCCGTATTCTGTTTGAAATTTAAAAAAACTCTCAAGAAATTTTTGAGAAACATAACAGACCTTTGTGACGAAAAACCTCACATTTCTTCGCATCATTATTTTATTTTTTACTTCTCTAACTTTTTGCACCAGTTAACACAAGTCGAAGTTAACACAATTTTATCCATGAATAAATAAAAATAATATAAAAATAAGATTCTACTTTTAAATAAATTAAAATAGCATTTTACATTTCACAGGCACCACCAATGAAACAACATTTTTTGACAACATTTTGTGACAACATTTTGATACCAACACTCAGAGTGATGAGGCCTCTGCTCTGTTATTATGTAGTTATGCAAATTTTGTTTATTGGGCTAACCAGGTACTTTTGTACGCCGTTTTTGGTAACATGTGCAATTCTTTTTGCTCGGGATTGGTAAAGTATTTTTTGGCCTTACAAATAGCAAATGTTCCCTTTCTTCAATCATGGAAAGCCTAAAAAGAGTGGGCGGATTTGCGATCTGTCTTGCTATGGCGGCTGAGAAAAAGGTCTCAGAATTTGTTAATGTTTTGAAAATTAGCTTAGAACCAAAGAAATACATAATAAAATATTAGCAACTTACTTTGTGGCAACCAGTTTGCCGGCATGACGCTTCTTTAAAATATGCTTTTTTGGTCAACCAGAGGCAAAGCATAAATTATTCCTAAATGTGAGTCCAGGCACGGAAGCCCCTTCTTTCGATGCAGAGAAGGACGAAATTTTTCTCTATTGCAGGAATGGCGAGGAGAGAGCTTAGTGCACTGGTAGTTATCTTTTAAATTTAATGTAAAATTAGAATTTAAAATTTGGTCATTGTTTGCGAAAGTATAATTGAAATAATTGCCCCTGAGCAAAACGTGGTGAGTGGTTTTTCGCCTTTTTCCCACAGCTAGAGCAAGGCGGTAAGAAAAACCAAAACATTCATCAAAGTATTTATTTGATGCTATGGGTTCTAAAAATATATGTATTTTATGCTAAATAAAGCTTTGAAAAAAAATCTTCTTAACATATCTGTATTTCATTCAAAAAAGAGCCCATATCGGACGCTGAACTAAAACCAAAAACAACTGCAGTCAACTTTTACAATAAATCTGACACGAAAATAAACAGCAGTAAAGATAAAAAAAATTTAAACTTTGCTTTAAAAACAATAACAAAATGTGCAACAATATTTCAACAAAATATACCTTAAGTTGTTCATCTAGTGCTTTCATTTCTGCAATAGCAGCTTCTTCGGCCTCTCTTTCAAGTCGTTCTAGTTCAAATTGACGTAACCGCTCCAACTCCTCTTCGCGTTGTCTTTAGGAAGAAAAAAGATTTTGGCTCTAACTAAGATGTCAAATGAAGCAAAAAGATTGAGAAGAGTGGAGCAAGAGTTACCTGCTGTAACTTTGTGATATCTTAAATAAATATAACGTATTCTGCATTCATTTATGAAATTAAAATGTAAAGAGCAGCAGAAATTGTCAATGAATGTGTCGACGACTTTATTGCCTCGCTCCCACTTCGTCCCACCCAAACCCAGAATCTTACTGTCTGGGTTCCACGCCTCAATTTTTTATGCAACTCGTCTCGCACCGGCATGCATAGACAAGTCACCACCTCATTTCAACATATGACATACAGTCTCAGTAACCTGCTTCGCAATTTGTTAAACTGTGCAACAATTGCACGAAGTAAAACTTCGTCGGAAAATTTTGCACGTATTTTTACAATTTTTATCACAATCATGACTGTTTAAAAATCTTGGTTATTGTTTGACTCGTCATATGTTCGCGCGGAAAAGTTAGCTAGAACCAGACTCTTCAGCGGCACTCAGTTCAAATGATTGCAAGTTGCAGAAACAATTGTACCATGTAACCCATTCACCCGGGAAAGGCTATATTCCCCACTGATAAACGATGTAAGACGTCATATTTTCAGGGGGCAGCAAAATGCAAACTTTTTCACTAATTTAACAGGATATTTTAGTATGAGTATATCTTTTGAATTGAGCAAGTTAGTTTGCAAAATAAAACTCATAGAATTTGCCTGTTTATTTACAATTAATTAGGGCGTGAAAAGATTAATGATCTTAATTTCAAAGTATAAAAATTATGTTACAAATTACTATCATAGTCAATGCAACGGTAAAGCATGGTATGTGTTCAGAGTAAGTTTGCATGGAGAACGGAACCTGTACGTATACGTCGTATCGTGTGTATTTTATGTACGTCTTGTAAGCTGCTCATGTAAGATATTACTATTAAGTCAGGGATTGTAGTTATGTATGCAGGTAGTGTGTGATCTTCCTAACCAATAGCCTGGGAGTGCACACTCAACTGGTTACACTGGAAAAAGTTTAGTTGCATATAGGCTACCTAATCAATGACATTATAAATGAACGATGCATTCTAAAAAGCAGATTATTACAATCACAAAAATTAAAATTACCGGATTTCTTCTTCGGCTTGACGAATCTTTTTATCTTCAAGCTAAAGTAAGAAGAACAAAATTTGCACGCATTGGTCTACGATAATGATAGCCATCAAGCTTCCAGTTATGAAAAATCACAATAGAAAAAACTAAATTATAATTTGGAATAGAAAAATAGGCTCCTAGATACTATTACTCTATTCCTCAATTATTATTATTATTCCAATTACTCTAGGATCCCGAATAGAAGGAGGCCGTCATAAAAGGAGGAGGGGTAAAAATTTGATAAAAAGGGGGGTTTTGACAGTAGGAGGGTTTTAATTTTCAGGTCATCTATCTAGCTAACTGGGTGTTTCGAATCACACTCAAAAAAATTAAAATCCTGCATTGAAAAGTGACCTCTATGGCCTGGAAATGAACAGTAGGGGGGCATTATTCGGGGCCCTAGAGTATGGACTAACGGCCTTTAAAAAATTTAAAAAATTAAAAAGATTTGTGACACATAGCTTCAAAATAAATGCTGTTAATTGAAAAATAATCTTAATTTCATTTCAACCCACCTCTCTCATCCTTTCTTCTTCTTCCAGTCTTCTCTGTTCCTCCAATGCTTTTGCTTTTGCCAACGCAGTGAGCCTTTCTTCTTCTTCTGCACGACGTTTGGCTTCTTCTGCCACTCTTTTCTGCCTTTCCTCCTCTTCTTGCTAACCGATTAAAAAACATGTTGCATGAAAACAGTCTTCAATTTCAAATCAAATATATTTATAAAGTAAAATAACTGTCACAATTATAAATGTTGAGATTAAATTTTCACAAGCTTAAACTTTCTCAAGAAATGATAAAAACCAAAGAGATATAAATAACTGTGGTAAAAATTAAATAGATGCAACTAAATTATAAACATAAAAAACATTTATAAATAAATAAATGAATAACTGACAAAATAAATGAATAAATGAATAAATGAATAAATGAATAAATGAATAAATGAATAAATGAATAAATGAATAAATGAATA
>JAYJMH010073421.1:0-10896 GCA_036873815.1 Phacellophora camtschatica | reverse complement strand
TTTTTTCAAAAAGGAGAACTTTTTCAAATGTCTCCATTTTTGGTGTTCACACTGGAAATGATCCGTTTTCAAAACAAGGCGTGTGCGTGCGATCGCACGCCTCAAACGTACAGGCCTGCATAATGTTAATTATATGAAAACAAAAAGTTTGAAATTCTGTAAGAGATTTGACCATGAATAATGAAATATTCAACTATGAAATATTTATTTAAAAATATGCTTTTTACTGATTTCTAAAATTGTTTATGATCTAATGAAAACACATTGAATCAAAATGTTAAATTAATTATTTCTTGAATGCAACCTTGAAAAACTGACATTAAATCAGCAGGACATAACATGTCATTCAATGAATAAACATTAAAAAGTAATGCAGAAATGTGATAGTGTAAGTTTCTGGGAATATGTGTGCAAAAGAAAGACAATAGCAATGGTTTTTGTTATGCAAAAGGTAGTCTTTAATGATTAATCATGTTGAGAAATTTGAGAAGGAGAAATGTGTTCTTGGTTGATGTGCTAAACAATACCATAAACCTCTGAACATAAGCCCCCCTTGGGTTTATGTATATAGTAGATAGGTTTATGTATATAGTAGAAAGAGGTTATATTTGGAAGGCATATATATATATATATGGATAGACCAGAAGAGTGTTAATTAATGGGCTTGTGTAAGGGGACACTAATTTCCTATTTTGGTTGTTTTTATCCACATACATACTGTATGTTTGTAGTAGCAGTGTGTTTCTTTTTATTGTACGATTATCACTGACACAAGACCTCATCTTTATTTAAGCCCCCCCCCCATACATAAGCCTCCCATATACTGTATAAGCTCACCAAATGCTTACAAACTTATATTAAGCCCAGGTTTTATAATCACCAATAATTTTAATCGCACACCCTTTTTTAGGGTACCCAGTACATAACATTAATATACTGTGCATAAGTTTGGTGTTCTTGACGTCGCTCTATCTGATCATCAATTAATCTACTGCATGAGAAAAATCACCCGAAATAGAATGAATAAACATACTTACATAAAAACTAGGTCACTTAAAAATTATACAAAACATGTCTTTTTGCAGAAATTAAATAAAACTAAGTTTCCAAACTATTTGGAGTATGAAAACCTAAATACAGCATACAATCATTTTATTGATATGATAACAAATGTCATCGACCAAATAGCACCTCCAAAGGAAATCAAAAGGAATTAAAAAAGACACTCAAGAGTGGGTTGATAATGAAGTCCTTGAAAAAATAAAAGTCAGAGACAAGTTATTTATAAAGTTCAAAAGATCTAAGATAAGCTCCAACTACTACAAATATAAAGAAGCACGAAACGAAGCTCAAAGCATGATAAAAAAGAAGAAAAGAGACTTTGTTGTAGGAAAACTAAATGAAAACATTGGTAAGCCCAAAGAATTGTGGAAGAGCCTTAAATCTCTTGGATTGGCAAATGGTAATAACACCCCTACCAAAATTTCGCTAAGCGAAAATGGCAAACAAATTTTTGATGAAAAATCAAATGCAAATTTTTTTTAAAGTAACTCCTCCAACTTGGCATCTGACTTGTTAAAAAAAACTCCCAAAACATCCACACTGAACATCTGCCACGATACTCAAGACGCCTCCACACGATACTGAGCATCCCCAACGATACTCAAGATGATGCCTCCACATGATACTGATACTTCATGATGCCTTCATACGATACTGAGCATCCCCAACAATACTCAAGATGCCTCCTTGCGATACTGACCATCTGCCACGATACTTCATGATGCCTCCACGCGATACTGAGCACCCCCAACGATACTCAAGATGTCTCCTTGCGATACTGACCATCTGCCACGATACTTCATGATGCCTCCACGCGATACTGAGTATCCCCAACGATACTCAAGATGTCTCCTTGCGATACTGACCATCTGCCACGATACTTCATGATGCCTCCACACGATACTGAGCATCCCCAACGATACTCAAGATGTCTCCTTGCGATACTGACCATCTGCCACGATACTTTATGTTGCCTTTATACGATACCGAGCATCCCCGACGATACTCAAGATGCCTCCTTGCGATAGCGCTACTGAACATCCGCCACGATACTTCACGATGCCTCCACACGATACTGAGCATCCCCAAAGATACTCAAGATGCCTTCTTGCGATACTGAACATCTGCCACAACACTTCAAGATGCCTCCTCACAATACTGAATGTAGGGCAACAACGTCATTTGGTGTGTAGCTCATTGTGTTATTCATACCAATATGTGACACTATAATTCATTTAAAGTTTAATTCTCTAATTTTAGTTAGTTTTATCTATTGTATAGATTCTAAAAAGAATTTACTGAAAAACAGCTTTTTTTAAATTTCGCAATATCCTAAGTCACACTTGTTACGGTAATTTGAGATTTTGAGGTGGCAGAACAACGAAAAATACGGTTCAAATTTATTGCCTGGGAAATCTCAATTTGATTGTTGTTTTTCAGAAATGAATATATTTTCTGAGATCTATGATACTTATTTTCCAATTCAAGATAAAAAAAATTTCACATGTTAATTCTATGGCACAAAGGAGACGTTCTCGACTCAATGCATGGAGCACATGATCGATTGCACCTACTACGGCAGTTGGAAATGGGTGATCATGCTGATATTTATCTGTGTTATTAGCAATATAATTTGACCAGACCCTGAAGCCATAGGTCTTACTTTTTATTTTTGAGGTTGAAAATGTTTGGGTGAACGGGCATTTTTTGCCTGTGCAAAACATTCTCAGTTGTGAAGCAAATCCTTTCTTGCCAACGGGTTCCTCTTTTATCTTGACATTGTTGCTGGTGTCCATCCACATAGGACAATCAGTTCAATCATGTTGGAAAGACAAGATAGATCAATTAGCCTGATGAAGCCACTACTACTGAAATCGTCATCTTCCCAGCTAGATTCAGAATCTCCTTCTTCGTTTATATCTCCAAGGATTTTTCTTGCAGACACCGTTTGATTTTTTTTTTCATTTAGGTCCTCACCCCACCCCCTCCCCCGGTAGCAGCTCTTCTTCCGCAAAAATAATAATATTTCATAAAATAATAAGTATACCAATTGTATACCAATTTTCATGCTAGTATCACAATTTGCATAGTTCATGTGCTAACAGCTTTGACTAATTCCTTGTTATCTATCTAGAAATTGTAAAACAATACACCACCGATTTGTTTCCTCAAAGTTACCACACTTGTAGTTTTATGACATATTGTCATTTCTCTGCCTTTGGACTATGTAGTTTATCTTCCAGTGTTAAGGGCCATTTTTATCATCCATAGTTAAGGGTCATGGTGACAGGGTCATAGAGTCTGGTTTAGTTGAAAACATTGAGAAACCTCGACCAGTCATCTCAATCAGTCGTCGTACCTAAACATTGAGAAATCTCGATCAGGTTTCAGGTACGGCGCTCAACATGATGGGGACATGTTGAGCGCCGTCTATTCATTGCATCATTAAAATTCTAAATATAATTCATTTTGCATTTGGACTAATAGATTTCAATACCGACTTCGAGCATCTCGAATGTACAATCAATTTTCACCTTGCTTTGTTCGTGTCTATTGTTTCTACCATATCAAAGACAAGACAACCCATTCGTGAGTTAATCACTGCTCGACTGGTATTCCATTTGTCGCACCTCATCTTCGCACCAAAACTCATGTTCAAAAATAGGTTGCCTACTCAAAGGAGCAGTTCCTGAAAAAGATTCCTAACAGCTTTGTAAGATTTTGACCAATGGTTGAAGCAGGCAAACCTTTTGGAGCATACTTCATCAGTGGGCTGTAGACCACCTTGCGAAAAACATTTTTGATAATGGCAAGCAAATGTTTGGCTCAGAGAACTCTTTCCGAACTTTTTCCGAAGCGCGTGGCACAGAATGAGCTGATAACGATGCATGATTATATACATTCATTGTGAGTGTTAAATGTAGTAATGCAGAGGCTTTGCCCAACTTCGAAAAGTAGAGGGGGCTCTGCCCCCCGAGCCCTCCTTCTACACTACTGTTTAAATGTGAACCTTTAACTGCTTGAGAATGATATTTCACATGTTTTGAAGTGCCTTAGCAAAAGAAGAAATAAAAGAAAATGTGAGCAAAAACGCAAGAATGAATAGATTCAGTTTATGAGAGATGTGCGACTGCTGTGTTGCAACAAAACATAATTGTAAAAGAGACATCGATAAAAATTTTCTGACTAAAATGCAACAAAGTGGATAAAAAGGTTGACTTGCCCAAGTCTCAGTTTTGTGTTGTCCAAAAAAAGTTGTCCAAAAAAATACACCAGCGCAGCGGCAAAAAAATCTTCCTTAATTTTTTTTCCGCTGGCGTTTTTTTTTGTTTTTTTTTTGAAGGTCTTCTTTTGGTTTTTTTTTTGGACAACTTTTCTCTTTTGGACAACACAAAACTGAGATTTGGGCAAGTCAAATAAAAAGATTGAAGTTGTGAAAGTAGATTGCGAGTCTGACAAATATGCTCCATATTTGCAAACAGTAGGTTGTTTTGAAAAAGAACAGAGATACAAAGTGAAATATATTTTGAACACTGCGAGGATGAAATATAACTGTCTAAGCAGTGGTGATGATAATGATCAATTATCATTCAGTGATGGTGACTAACTGTAATAATTATTTCAAATAAAGATGGACCTTTGGCTGGAATTTGTTCTTCAGTCTACTTGACCAAAAAGCATGCATGAAATTCTCTTATCCAGCTAATAAAGCCGCACACGGCAGATTTTTGTCTTTGAAAGACAGAATTGTGAATACTGAGTAGCCAATGAGCAACTACTTTAATATCACATTATATTCTCGTGATAATAATTTCCCGCCAAATTTTCCTTTGGTCAAAACTAAAAATGGAACCAGTTTATGCTGATGGACTTGATGTGCTGTGAGAAGAAGAGAAAGAAGACTCTTTGGTGAACCATTGGCGACAAGCATAGAGGAAAAATGTTTTTTATGCGCGCGCAAGCTCATTGAACAGGTTTTGAAATCGAAGTTAATGAGTCGCATATTTGAAAAAAGCCGCGAAGTGATAAATAATGGAATTGCTCCCTACCATTACTACCAGTGTTAGTGAGGTTTGCTCCGGTGTTTATTGTTTGAAGGCTACAAACAATAGATAAAACCAATATGGCGGAAGTTTCAACGAACAAAATATAAACAAATGAATATTTTCTTCCTACCAACGCATCCAATCTTTCCCGAAATAACTGATACCTAATTCGAGCAGAGTAATAAATTTTCTATCAATTTGAAAAGTTTCGCGATGTGGCTGCGTCCCGATTTTGAGCAAAAGACTCAAAAGACAGAAATTTCACAATTTCATGTCAACAATTTTTCAGCAAAATTTTAATAAATGTCGAAAGATATTCACCACAAAATTTCTCGATGTGATATAAGCTTCGGAGCTGGACTAGGCAAGTACGGGGGGATCTGGAATTCTGAGAATCTTAACATTATCATTCTTAACAGAAATCGCAAATCCTAAAATCCTAATGAGGCTGCGTCTAGTTTTGGAGAAAAATTCTGGCGAATAAATCCTTCGTTTTCGTAATTTTTTCTTGTAATAGCAGCGAGAATGAATAAATTTTTTGAAGTAATTCCAACATGTTGACAACGTTGAGCTTTTGTGAAAGTAATCCTTGTCATCACAGGTGTGCAGTCAGCCAGGTTTGCAAGGCGAAGAGCGATTCCCAAGGGTGCGAGAGGCGTTGGAAACCCATTGACCTTCTTCCTGGCAAAATTCCAAATTTATGAAATCAACAGAGATGCGCAGGCGCAAAGTGCTTTTTGTCAGCAGGAGAAACATTTTTCCTCTATGCTGTGGCGGCATAGATAATGGAAGGAGGACTGGATTGGAAAATGATGCTGTAAACAATAGCGCGCATTTGTCTGAGTACCCCCTGCGTTGCGTACTGAGAAATAGAGGGCTGCTGCAGCTGCAAGTTTTTGCCTAGTTGCGACCATTTCGTTTCACTCCTACGCAATCCCCAAATTCACTTTCAAAGACAAAAATCTGCCGTGTGCGGATTCCATAATTTTCCTCAAAGACTAAAATCTTCGTCTTTCAAAAACAACGAGGGATATACTATCCGAAGATTTGCGTTTCTTTGCAATTTTAAACCTTGCCAGACTGATTTGAAATTCCAGTTCGAAGAAAGCAACAATTGCAAATTCATTTAAGGTATTTTTGTGGTATGAATTGGGATTCTGAATGTTGTTTTATGTGCGCGTGTGTGTGCGCGCGTTTGTGCTTTTTTGGCATGACTGGTGATTTGATTGTGTGTGAGCGTTGTTGTGTAATTGTGCCTGGCTGTATGTGTGGAAATGTGAATTAGAAAAGCACTCAAATTAGAAAATCAATGGCCTAAATTAAAAGCTCAGCACGGATATCATGAGGGAAATATGAATCCCAGGAAGGACTCACAATAGGTGAGCGACGGAAGGTCTTTAAAAATCTCAAAAATATAACATTTTCTGAAAATTTAACACTAAAAATTGTGTTTTACTGTTGTAATTAATCTATGTATCTGTAATTCTACTTTAATTTATAAATTTTTTCAACACCCTCAAAAGTATGCTAATAAAATATATAAAATATACCAGATACCATTCCTCCTCTTCTATCTACCCTACCGATTACAATTTACCAAAGAACACCAAAAAATGAATTTTTAAAAATTGAAGTCAAAAAGAGAAAGTTTTCCTATCCAAAGTTAAGAAATTGTACTTCAAGATTAATTGGGAGCCATGCTTCCACAAATCATCACAAATGTATTTATTATTTTTGTGCGATAAAAAGGACATGCACTCGATCTATCAGTAACAGCCTTTCTCAGAGCAGCGGGAATGAGACAGGTAAAGAAGAGGCCTAAAATTTAGCTGTAAAACTTAGCAGTGGCTTGAACAACCCCTTCCTACCCAGGAGAAGATGACTTCTGTAGTGTTGCTATTAAATTTCCCCCCTCGGCATCACCTACCTGACTTCGAAAGCTTGTTTTTTTTTATCTCTTGACACTGTTATAAAAGGCGGCCATCGCATCGCAAAAATTGTTAGAGACAGCAAAATTATTACGTCATGTATTGTACTAGTGTTTCATTCAACAAATAAGCTATCACTTATTGTCTCCTTTCAATCAATCAGCGCTCATTCGAATCATGGGGAACGGTAGCATGAAGCTAGCTATCTCAGGTCTACTTTAAAGCCTTCGTTCAGGATCCAATCACAAGGCTCCAAGTGGTTCACTGCGCACCATCCGTTCGAGCTCATTTCAAAGATTAGCTTCTCTGTTCCAGAACGCAAATAAAAAATCTGCCGTCTTTCAAAGACGAAAATCGTCCGTGTGCGGTGGTCTAATGTCTCGTTCGATTCCCACACTGACCATCCCCCCAGGCTACCCGGGGGTCAACAAATGTTTTGTGCACGAATGCCCGGGGGCCGGGAAAATTTTTCTGGCGACCAAGAGCATACCAAATGCCCGGGGGCGGGGATTTTTCTTCAAAGCTTGCATTGACATCCAAAAAAATTTATAGTCAGCGACGTTGGTCATTGTTTTAAAATTAGGTATTCTGGAGGAACACGAAGGGTTTCCTATATTTCTAAACGTCTTATAAAATATTGTTGATTCAGACAACGCAATGGAAGATCCACACTCAGAAATAATGCCATCTAAATTTTTCATGAATATTTTTCAGAGAAATATAACTCACAGGGCATAAAACTAGAACAGAACAGTAACAAACAACGAAATTTAAAAAAAGAAGAAAACTGAATTTAATCCCGGAGGCCGGGAAAAAATTTACTGTCAAATGCCCGGAGGCCGGGAAAAAATGTACTGTCAAATGCCCGGAGGCCGGGAAAATTTACTGTCAAATGCCCGGAGGCCGGGAATATTTACTGTCAAATGCCCGGAGGCCGGGAAAATTTACTGTCAAATGCCCGGAGGCCGGGAAAATTTACTGTCAAATGCCCGGAGGCCGGGAATATTTTCTGTGCAAATGCCCGGGGGTGTCCCGGGGGGGGGGGGGGGATGGTCAGGGTAGGAATTGAACGAGACATAGCAGCATAAGATAAAAGAGCAACAGTACTAACAGCGTGTTATGTGTATCAGACTCCATCTGCAATTGTGTTGTAATTTATCAACTATAAGTTCTTCGAACCAGAGCCTCTCCGAAACAATCTTATGCGAAGGTTACTTCCCTTTTGCTTGTTGCGTTCTCGGGAATCCCCCGCAACCGCTATAGATTTTTGGAAAATGGCGCCAGCTGCAGACATCATTGCAGTGATTGCAGACATTTGTTGAGAGACTGCGAAAATGTGGCTTGATCAACAGCAGAGAATGAATAGGTGAAATTGTATTTGATATAAGTATGATGTTATGCAAGTATATTGTTGCTTCATGTGTGGGACAATACAAAATACGACCCTAATAAAGTTTAATTTCCAAGGGACGATGATCACTTTCGTAAGTTTTTATCTGCGAAGGACGACGAGAAGTTCCTTTCTTCGACGTTACAGTTTCTCATTTGAGCACAATCTGACAATTGCCATTTAGTATATGGTTACAACTCGAAACAAAGTTTTGAATGAAGAGCACAGCTCGAACCGCTCCAACCGAAATTAATTTGCAGTACTGGGCCACTTTAGCAGTTTATTGTATTAAAAATGTGTGTAGCTTACTAATTTAGGTTTTTCTTATATTGCACATTTCGTTTTTGTTTGAAGGAAACTTAGATAATTTTCGCACCTTGAAATAAATGTTTTCTTTGAAATTTAAATAATCTCACTTGATTAATGATGGAGAAATGACGAATCTTTCTAGTTTTGATACATATTTGAGAGGCTCGAATGGTATTATTCATTTTTTGTTCAGTTTTGCATCTATATTATGTGAACAAAAAACAGGTGTTGTCCGTAAAGTGCTAGTGGAATTGATGAATTTGGATTTAGAAAGGTATAGAAAAGTTTTTGTAACACTGTAACACTGTTTATGTAAGTTTTGTGTGCGGGAAATGCACGATTTATGCAGGATTTATTATGATCGATAGGATTCTACATTCAATGGAAATTAATAACTTAATAAATACTAATATATAGCATAGAGCAATGCTAGTATGGTATTAGGAATATTATGCCAAATACAACAACGTGTTATGTAGCTATAGCCTGGCTTCCTTATAACATTATCGCCATGATCGAAAAGAGTTGCAAAGAGTCACACAGGAAGCGTCACAAATAAATTCATCCTGTTTCTTGCGACTCCTTGCGGTTATGTAGATACGAGGCTTTTTTTGTGATGATATGTTCTATCATATATATAGATCTGTGTACTTTTGATAAAAGATGCAAGATAAAGATTGCAAGCTTTTTTAAACGTGTTTCCAATAAATCGCAAAGCATCTCAAATATATTTTCCTGTTTCTTGCGTCTTGCGATTGCTGGCGACTCCTTGCGATTATATGGAAGCCATGCTTATGTTGTGACGAGATGTGCTCTGATGTATAGAAATGTATAGACCTATACACTATATACTTTGGATAAAAGTCGCAACGTTTTTTAGACGTGTTTTCAATAAATCGCAAAGCATCGCAAATATGTTTTCCTTATTCTTGCGTCTTACCATTGCTTGCGACTCCTTGCAATTATATGGAGACCCGGCTTATGTTTTGACTGTATTTAGATCTATTTTGTCGCATAGTGTACAAGCACGGCATAGATATTTATGTTTGATTTTAATTTAGAATATTTTTTGACCACCTGGCATCCTTCCACTTCAAAAGGATTTTGTGCTTAAAATGCTTTGTTTTGCATGATGTTTCTGAGAAGTAAAATATATTTGATGAATATTGGGTACGAGGTTATTTAATGGTTTCTCAGTAATGATTTAATTTTTATTGAACCATGACGATGAGTTATTGCAGGGAGAGCACTTATTGGGTGCTACTTCACGAAGATTAGCCACCGACTAGATAAAATTAGTTTTTTTACGAGCTCAGGCGAGCTTGATTCCAGGTTATGCCCAAAATTGGTTGAATCGGTGAGTTAGAATTATCTTCCAGATACGATATTCTTAGTAATTATGAAAAGATTTCAGATTTACGTCACAACGTTCTATACTTTTTTCACGAGGAGCAACTTTGTAAGGAGCTCGAGGCTGAGATTTACGAAAAAGTTAAGGAACTCGGGAGGAACTTATAAATAACTGCCTAAGAAGGCCTAGGTTTAAAAGTTTGACAACAAATAATAGCAAACTAATAATAGCAACAACTGAATTACAATACAACGAGATTCCATTCGTTTAAGGTGATTAAAACTTGAAAGAGGAAAATATATCAATATCTAAATCAGTTTCATGATAGGGGTGCATGTGCGATACCCAAAACATCAGAAACCGTCTGTCCTCTCTGCAGATCTGAGATTATTTAGGCATTCTGTCGACGGTTTTAACATGGCTGCAAGTCGCCCCTCGTTGTCCCATGGATATCTGACCCCTGACGCCCCAATAATATTTTATAATGCCGTCCCTGCCCTGCAATGAGCAGAATGACCAACTATGAGCCTCTTTTTGATAAAAACAAGTTAAGGAACTCCATGCTCGAGTGTTTCTCATAAGAAACAATGCTAAAATTTAGGCCAAAAGTATTTGCACAGATGGTGAACACCTGCACAGACATGTCCTGATGTCCCTGATGTTTACCATTAGCACATGTCTTGAGCCCTCTTTACACGACACTTTTTAACCCAGGTTCAACCCAGGTTGATCTCAACCCAGGTTTCATTTTTGTCGTGTAAAGAGGCTCAACCTGGGTTCACCCCGGGTTAAGAAAATCCTACTCGCGAG
>JAYJMH010073420.1:0-33380 GCA_036873815.1 Phacellophora camtschatica | reverse complement strand
TCACTAACATTGTCCAGTTCGATGTTTACTTTAGATATTAATTCGTTATTATATTTGCCAAAACAAAATACGTTTGTTTCGTCGGCAAAAAGCCTATGTTATTTAATCTAGTTTAACCTATGATAACAATGTTATTTAGTCTCAATCTAGTAACAATGTTATTTAGTAACAATGTTATTTAGTTTCAATCACTTATAATTTTAATTTAATAAGATAATTCTATTTGTTGCGGTTGTATTACCATACATTTGTTATTTCTTATAGTCATATTCACAAGAATGTATCAATGAGGTTCTTAGAATGTCACCCAAGTACTGAGCCAAACTACATCGAAGAAGCCGAAATATTCTTCAAAAATCCGTCTAGATGGCTTCATTTTGAATTTGTCAAACAGAAAAAGCAACTTCCTTCTCATATTGTGATGTTTAACAATCTCGTAAAGGTGATACAAATATCTTTTTTCCCGCTGAAGTACATGGTTGTTTTCTATCTTTTAATTTAAATACTTAATTCTTATTGCCAGAAACAAGTTCGTAAGCAGCGTTTAGGCATTTTCAAACGTACAGCAAAGGGCAGCTGAATTAGTTAAAGGTCTAAGGGATCTCCCATGCAAGGATATGCTATAGGAACTTGATTTACAAAGTTTAGTTTATCATAGACTTCATGGTGACGTAATCGAGGCACATAAATACACTAAAGATTTCTATCAGACTAAATCAGTTTTGTAATTGGATAGTAACAACGTTAGACGTATCAATGTATCAGCGCAACAAGTATCAACGTAACACGTATCAACGTAACACGCATCAACGTAACACGTATTAACGTAAGACGTATCAACGTAACACGTATCTATGTAACACGTATCAGCGTAACATGTATCAGCGTAACACGTATCAGCGTAACACGTATCAATGTAACACGTATCAACGTACCACGTATCAACGTAATATGTATCAACGTAACATGTATCAACGTAACACGTATCAGCGCAACACGTATCAACGTAACAATACTTTTAAGAAGAATAGCCTTGTGAAAAATATTGTTCCTATGGGGCATTTTATATCTGCAACGTGAAATTAACTATTTTTCGTCGTCTTTTGGAAAAACAAGCTGAAGACTCTGAAAAGAAGAGGAAATTGGCTTAATTATAGCGACAGCGAGAAGGCTACGAAGAACCTTTGCGAAGATATAATGTAAAGTTTACAAATAAAGCTATTTCTTTAGCTAAATCTCCTTTTGGAGTGCATTTTTTAACCTTGTACTCGCACTTGGACTTGTTCAGAATCTAGACGTCCCTGGGTATTGCATAGTCAATTAATTTTTTAAAGAACAGAGATGACATTTGAAATACCAACTTT
Organism: Phacellophora camtschatica; assembly: GCA_036873815.1. Lineage (NCBI taxonomy): Eukaryota > Metazoa > Cnidaria > Scyphozoa > Semaeostomeae > Ulmaridae > Phacellophora > Phacellophora camtschatica. The sequence goes on along the minus strand of JAYJMH010073420.1, from coordinate 32,016 downwards.
ACTATGAACTTTAATGCTTGATGGACCTGTAAGATGCACTCATTTTGTCATTGTATTTTGTCTAATTTTGTCATCGTAATTTGTCTCATTTTGTCATTGTATTTTGTCTCATTTGTCATTGTATTTTGTCTCATTTTTTCATTGTATTTTGTCTCATTTTGTCATTATATTTTAAGTAGGATACAAACTGAGCGAGCTTGAAACTATTTTTATCATTTTTATCATTTGTATAATTTTACCATTTTTATCACTTTTATCCTGATATTCTGATATGTAGAAGTTTATTTTAGTATTGCTTTTTTATTGTAGGACGGTGTTGCAAAATTTTTGCGAAAATACAGATTCACAGAGGTAACTATCCGTCAGTACTTCTCGATTTTAACTCCACTCTTTCACTCCGAGAAGGACCATTCAACCTGTTGACAAAGAAGCCTTTCACCCCGGAACGGGCAATGCGGCTCATTGACAAACAATGTAAAACTTGGTATTTTTAGGAGGCAAATGCTGGCTCCTAAAGAACTTTACAGTAATATAAGATATTTCAACGTTAGTTAATCATACAAATTAAGTTGGTTTGCATATGCTACCCCCTGCAAAATAAAACTTGCATAGGATCTGCCTGTTTATTGTAAATAAATCCGGGCGTCAGAGGGTTAACAAATCTAAGTCATATTTTTTAACATTTAATTAAGTAATGCATAATGATTGGCACATCATAAATAACTTTAAAAGCAGAAAATCTGCAATTAGTGTTTCAATAAATTTAGCTTTTTGCATTTTTTTCTGCAAAGTCATGGTCAAGATTAACATGTATCTTTTTATTCAAGACTTCCATATCTTTAAAGGACTTGGGCGGTCCTAGCTCGCTCCACAGTCTATCATTTGATGTCTGCACCAGATATTGTGTTGTTAACTGTCCTATTTCTTTTGCTGACACTCGCATGGCTATCCGTGCTATTAAGCGTCACAGAAAGGTCTGCTTTTGTTTTTTTCTAGTCTAGGGTACTCGCATCATTCGTGCATATATCCACATCTCAACATTTTCCAAACTGGTCTCAATCTGACTTGATATCGTCCAACATTGATTGTCATAAATTCCAAACCCAAACCCAAAAAAGAGTTCCCTCTTCGACAGATTATATAAAAGAAAGGGATTGACCGATTGAAGCGATTCAAACATTGCTTCAAAGCTGAAACTTTAACTTAGATATATAGTATTTTGGGGGATTTTTCCGATATTAGAATACGTTGAATGTATGGTTTTCATAAAATGAGACGATTTTAGAATTTACGAAAAAGCAACAAAACCTGCTCATACAGTAACCTTCATTATTTTGAGCACTTGAACCTAAGACAAATGAATAATGTTTGTGTTGGCTTGGAAATATGAATTTTATTTTTTCTGACATTTTGGACTTTTCTTTATCCATTGGCTTTTCTTTATATATTGTGTATATATATATCTATTGCGTTTACTATACCCAGGACAAATTGAAGATCATTCTCACTGTTTCATAAAATCAAAATACACATCGTATTTTAAATATGGGAAAAATCTCGGAAAATAGGAAATATCCAAGCTACTGTTTCAGATTTGAAACAGTACTTGAATCGCTTGAATCAGCCAATCGCCTGATTTCATAGGTATAGCCTGTCAAAGAGGGAAAATCTTTTCGGGGTCACCGGTAGTATTCTTCGCTTTGTTTCTGGCGTGATCTTGTGACTTTTTAGCTCTTTCAGAGCTTTTTAATAGTTTTGTAAATGTGCTTTTTGAATTTGTTTGGCTCACTTCAATTTCTGAGCTTTTTCGAACTATTTATTTTATGACTAATATACCTATCTTTCTCCTAGTGTGCAAAATATTTTCACACACATTTTGAAGAAGGACGTGTTGGAAATTACGTGCTTGCGTATTGTAGAAATCGTTGGCAGACATGAGACACGATGGCCAGATTACTTTTTGAATTGTTCTGTATTGCATTATTGCATCACGCGAGTTCTTGATCATTTATTCACTGTGTCTACTATACTGTTATGAAGTTTTTAATTTTTATGTAAACAATTATGAATATTGTTAATTATCAGTTATTACATGTCATGTTTGGATATTGGATTTTTGAAAACGTGTTTTATTTCTTCATTGAAATACTGAGAACAACCTTAGTTTAGAATTTATACTGGATGAATATGAAAATGATGCATATTTTATGTATTTATTGTTCTAATTTCTGAATCCAATGATTTGAATTAGTTCTAACTTTTAATTTACAGCCCAAATTAAATAACCAAATAAGCTTGGTTGGTTGCAAAAGGCATAGGCCGAGCTAAATAACCAAACAAGACCCAGTCAGGTTGAATAAGACCCCCTTCTCGTGTGCATTATTGGGCATTTACCCAAGGCCTAATACAAACTATATCAGCAATTTATACCCTACAAACATTTTAAACTTTACTTTTACTGTAAAAGATATACTGGATTGAAGGACGCCATCATTTATCTTGGTTCAGTTCTGGAAATTTTGTTGTCAATTCTGATTGTCATGAACTTTAAAATTTTCTCCTCAAAAATCTCATGATCATTTTAGATTTGATTGCTGTGCAACCATTTATTTAAAATGTTCTTTTGATGACTCAAGGTTTTATGATTATGACAACTGAAATTGACAACGGTATTCCAGATCTGAGCCGAAATATATCTTAAAGGCATGCCAATGTCGAGCTGGAGTCGAACCTAAAGACCTAAATATCATATATCTCAGATTCGGCACACGCAAAGCGTGACGTTTAACCATTTAACCCGGGCCTTAATGATCCCGATAGTGTCTTTGTAGTTCGTTATTTTTTATGCTGCTCTATAATGTGTGATCCAAAATGCAGTGAAATGAAACCTCCATATAATAACGACTGAGATGAACGTTTCTGTCCGTTGTTGGGATGTGTCCGTTGCAGGAGGTGTCTGTCATTGTGTTACAATTTGGTCGAAAATATCATACAATCTCTTTTGTAAACTAACTGTTTACATTTTTAAAAACTAATGTTGTTGCAAAATGCTCTGCGCTTGGCCAATTTAACGCCACTCCACCCGGCAGGAAGTTGGGTATACGCACACCGGTCCCCAACTGCCTGCGGAATTAGGCTTTCTGCGGTCTGTGATTTGATCTTTGAAGAACTCCGGTGGTGGGACCAGACCAATCACCTGTCTCTGCAAACCAAAAGGTGAGCAAGACGAGAAGGATAGATGCAAAAGATAGAATTGAAAGGAAAGATAACAAAATAAGGGGAAGGAGGGTGGGGAAAATAAGCTTTCTTGGACATTTCTTCAATATGAAGCTCGAGCTTCCATGCCTGAATTGAACTGAGACAGAAACGTGACAGAACAGAGAACAACACGCACGTCTACTCCTGCGCATGATCGTGCCTATACACGATCTTGATTTTGTACGCTGAACTTTAAATTCTTCTAAAAATTCAATAGCTAATGATAGGTATTTTAAAATTCACACATTGACCAAGTTTTGTACGCTGAATCTGAATTTGAAGTCAAACATTTCATTGAGCAAAATTTTGAATAAATCCATAATGGCGCATTTTCGTTAAAGTACATGTCGTTAGACTGCAAAAGTGCTCCAACCCTCTCGCTGGAGGAGTGTATCCCAGTTTACTGTGATAAATTATACAAAAATCTAATATTTTCATTTAGCTTTTTCAAAAAATTAAAGTTTCATAAATTAATAAAGCGTATTTTATTCAGCGACTTATAAAAAAGTTAGTCTTTCATTTGAAAAAAAAAATGTGTTGCCTGGGATGAGCAATTAATAGAAATTGAAATTTATGTACACAACATGGAAGGTTTAAATATTTCAGTATGTCTTGAATACTAAATTTATTTGCCCAATTCTTCACAACGGTGTTTTTTAAAATAACCCATAAAAGGGGAGAGAAGGCTGGAGCACTTTTGCAGTCTAATGACATGTGTTAAAGTGGTGTATTAGGATTGGTGCTAACACCGGTTTATTCGTCCAGAAAATGTCCATTCTCTGAAAATGTCCCAATCAGAAGAAGTCTCGTTTTCAGAAAGATTGTACTTGCGCGCGCATTAATATCACGTGACCTCCACCGTGTGCCCATCCACTTTAGTTTTCCATTGAGCAGTTCTCTGCAAAAGAAGGCCTAGAAGAAACGCTGCACGATGTTGTCAAGAAGAGTTGCTTCGTCTCTCTTGAGAACGGCCGTCCGCACCTTTCCTAAGGTAATCACTCGGTTCTCTATTGACTTGATCTTATGATAAATTCAGGTTTTACAAATTGGAACGTTTTTTTCTTGAAGACAGTTTTTCAACTGTCGGGGCCAACAAGATGATCTTTCCACTCTTTTTTTCGGAAAAAGGGAGGCCTTGCCCAAATTTTCAAAAACGTTTTGTTGCAAGTAAAAACAATATCATTGATATAGTTCAACTTGAAAGTAGGGGCAAGGAGCATGTTTCGGACAAAAACAGGAAGGTTTTGTTGAAAAAAGCTCATTATTTAATTTAAAAAAGGCATGGTGCATTAACATTTATAATTGGTGGCAAGACGAGCCTGAAGGAAGCTTCAAAACTGTCCAGACTGGAGGGGAGGGGGGTGGGGATGAATATTGTTTTTACTTTACATTACCCCGGAAATAGATCTTTTACCTAATAAATAGTTTCATAAACAAAATAGCTAACACACTCACAATAGTGAATTGAAATGAAAAATGAACTTTAATTAAATGATAACACCAATCATTATTTTGCAATAATATTGTTTTAAAATGTAAACAAAAAAAGCTAAAGGAACACCTTTATAAGGAACTTCAAGCTGAAATGATCAAACAATTAAGGAACTTTTAAGGAGCTGCTGCTCAGGCTGAACATTAAAAAAATTAAATTTAGTTTTAGGAATATGAAAAAACAATACTTTCACTTTGATGTTTTTCATTCTAAAATGTAACTACCCATACCATAAATGCCATACTGTAATGCTTTGAGTCGTATGTAGGGTGATAGAGTGATTTAAATGTGGGCGATTCTTATTTGTCTAACAAAAGAACTTTAGGCCTCATTTACAAAAAAAGCAAAGGAACTCCAGCATTAGCCTCCTGATAAGGTTCCTTATATAAAAAGAATGTGTAATAAAAAGCCTTTAATACAAATTCACTAAATTTTTAATAAATTTGTATTCAGGAGGTTATTATAGGTTATTTTAGTTTTTTAATAATATTGCTTATAAGAATGCCACTCAACACTACAATCTATTATTACTTTGCAATGCCCTGGTACTTTTTAAGAAGACTCACAGATTGATTTTGTCATGGCAGGTCCTGGGGCCATGATCCTTAAAAATTGGTACATGCTATCTACATCAATAACTAGGAGTGAAGAAAACTTTGAAGCAAATTTTTGTGGGATTTGTAGGCTAGAAAACTATATTCACAACAATTTGAATTACTAGTGTCCAACCAGTTACAATTTACATAACTGCTACCAAGTGTGAATTTTGTTAGCCTTCTGTGCCGAAGATGGCAGCAAATGATTAGGGGTTTGCTGGAGACAACCTTTCTCCATGCTGAAGATATCAGATTCACTTGAGTCTGGACTGTTACAATGTTTTAATGAAAACATACATATATTCATTTTTTACCACTGAGACATACTGTATTCCCACCAAGATATTTCTGATTTATGTCATTAGCAGAACTTTACTTCACACAACAGCCAGCCAGAAGTTTTGTTGACTCAAACAACCTTCCTGGTTGGAAACTTTCTTGAAGATAATTTGGGACAAATTCTAGCATTTTTGCCTGTCACAAGATACTTGGAACAAAAATTTGAAATATTTTTGCCATTTGTGCACCTTTAGTAGATCCTCTTTATAGTGCTGGAAAGATTTTTTTATTACCTCTTATTTTCATATGACAGTCACAGAATTCAAAGGGTGGTGATGCCACTGCAGTAAAGCCTTGATGACCAATATGGGGGAATCTGACATGAAATACAAAAGCAGGATGTTTGAAACTGTCAAAAGCAACATGAACAAATTTTAGTACAGCAATTTTCATCTGAAAAGAATAAATTTTTAGTGAATGAAAGGACTCAGAGAAATTTTAGATGGAAAAATATTTCATTTGTATTGCATGCCATTGCACTCCTAAAACTTCAAAGGTGTGTGATTTGCAACACACCACTAATTCTTAAAAGAAAAGCCTGACCTTGGTGTATGCATGAGACAAAAGTATTTTTCTGGCAAGGCTTTTTAAGAATAAAGGGACGTTTTTCAATTAATAATTTATTCTATTTTCAGGGATGCCAAGGACGTGTGGGTGCTGCAGCTATTGCTGCTACAAAGCATTATCACACAACTCCAACTCAAAGAGCCACATCTGAAGTTGCTTCAATTCTTGAAGAAAGAATCTTGGGGACATCCAGCAAAGCAGAATTAGAAGAGACCGGTAGAGTGTTATCAATTGGTGATGGTATTGCACGTGTTTATGGACTAAAAAATGTTCAGGCAGATGAAATGGTAGAATTTTCAAGTGGACTAAAGGTAAAAACTTTGCCTGGGGTTCAAGAAATAATTTATTTCTGTAGATTTAGTTAACATGGTAATTACTTATTGAATCAATTTTGCCAAACAAGGTATCAAACTTCAAGTTGAAGTCTCTTCTATAACACTCAAGTAGAACCAAAAATATCAAAATTTTAGCTCCTACACAATAGTGTTTGGAAAGTGTAGCCTTTTGGGAATTATATAAAGATTTTAACCTTGTAAACTAATTTTTCAAGTAATTTCACTTTTATCTGTCTTTTGTAGGGTATGGCTTTGAATTTGGAGCCTGATAATGTCGGTGTTGTTGTATTTGGTAATGACAAGCTAATCAAGGAGGGTGATGTAGTGAAGAGAACTGGTGCTATTGTAGATGTGCCCATTGGGCAAGAACTCTTGGGCAGAGTTGTTGATGCTTTAGGTAATCCAATTGATGGCAAGGGTCCAATTGGATCAGCAACAAGGGCTCGTATTGGATTGAAGGCCCCTGGTATCATCCCAAGAACATCTGTGAAGGAGCCTATGTTAACAGGAATCAAAGCTGTAGACAGTCTGGTTCCTATTGGAAGAGGCCAGAGAGAATTGATTATTGGGGACAGGCAAACTGGGTAAGTAGCTAATTGTAAGACTTACCTAATTTTTGTGGTACTTTTTTGGAGCAGTGCTGTATGAGGCAATATTTTAATAATTTTAAATTGTTTTTCACTTAGAATTTTTCAATCAATGCATTTTTTTGTACACTGCATGTTAAAATTTTTGATATAAGATGTTAACAAGATTACTTTTCAGGCTTAATAGTCAATTTTTAGGTTATCCAAAGTTTTATGCGGTATATGGTATATGAATAGACATTTTTATTTTAGAAAATTAAGGCTAGAATTGGAATATTTTAATATGTAGCGAAACATTGCAAACAGAAAAAAACAAAACTACAGCAACCTAAGCAAGAATCTGTTTACCACATTTGGGGGAAGGGAAAAGTATATATATCACTGAAAACGTTCAAAGAGGTGAACGTAATTTATGGTAGCCTTGATAATTTTTGTATTGGAAGCAAATGACAATTTCTCATAATAGAATAAAATACCAAGGAGTTTACAAGAGACATTCAGCATTGATTTAATTGCCATCAATACTTTTTGTTTTCAGAAAAACTGCAATTGCCATTGATACAATTATCAACCAGAAGAGGTTCAATGATGCAGAAAATGAAAGTAAGTGTCTGTAACACTGCATTTTACCTCTTTGAATTTTGCAGTTGCATATTTGCCTTTAATGGCACCCACTAGGGTTCTTTACTGTAAATTTTCTTTGTTTTCATTGCTGCTATCATGTCTTAAGATCTTTCAGAATTGTAAAAAATGTTTCAAACAATGTCAAGGAAGATTGGTTGTTTTTGGCAAATTTCTTCAGTTTTAGGAAGTTGCAGTTTCAGATTTTGTTACTTGTTTTTGTTTAACTGTTTTCACTATGGATTGGAAAATGCTGTTTTGGAAATAATCAAATAAGGTTTATATGAGTATCATGGTAAAATTTGCTAATTTTATGGACATTAATGTATAGTCTTCATTCTATTTTCAACCAGCTTGTATCTCTTTAATTTTGGTTGTGAATACCAAAAATTGTGTTTGAAATTTTCTACCACTGTTTTTATGCTATTAGCCTAATTGCAAACCATATTCAGCAACCAGGGAAGCTGTGATCCAACAGTAAGAGCGCAAAGGGTTAATAATGCAATGACAATCAGAGGTTGTTATTGCTGTGAAGAGTTAGAAATGAAACAAGGAATTCTTTAAATGGTGTTTAGGGCCATACCCCTGGTACCTAACCTGGCAGTTATGCATTTTTATTGGGAGAAACAATTTTAAATTCTGATGGCAAATTACAAAATTATTTTCCAAACGTAATAGTGAAATTTGCTTTGAAAAATCAGCTGTGAAATTAATAAATTCTTTTTATTTTATTTCTAAAGTTATTTGTGAAGTGATATAACAGGAAAGTTGTAGTATCTAGTGTTTTCATGTATCTTATATTACTTGTTGTATTACGTGGCCCAAGATAGATAAGCAATGCTTTACTTGGGTCACATAGAGTACAGTATCCTGTATTAGGTAATGTATTTCTATGAATAAAATTTCATTCATTCATTCATTCATTCAGTAAATTCCGGAATTGTGAAACGACAGAATGAAAATTCCTAAGAGAAGTTATCTTTACCGCAATCGTAAATTATACCCCAACCTTGTTCATAGGGATGTTTCAAAAAGACATGAGACCTGTGAAGTCTAATTTATATATCTAACTAGTCACCTGTGTTTTATTTTAGATTTTACTTTTTTTTTACTTCTTTCAAAAATGTTAAGGCATGGTAATTCGGACCATACTAGTGGAATCATTTCGCTTTCTTCTCTTTGTAATTTTCTTTCTGCTGTTTCGCCTTTTACAATCTACTGAGTCTAAATTGCATAAAGATGAAACGACAGAAAATTACAAAAAGAAGACAACGAAATGATTCAATTGATATGGTAAGAAATTATCATTAGTCTGTGAGATTGACTTCTGAATTTTGGAATTTGCTCTCACTTCAAGAGACAAATCATGATATACCTCAAATGAAAACTTCTTGTTTGTAGATTATGGAAAAACATGATAGTAAGTGTAGTAGAAAGAAAACAAGGAACCATGTCCATGTTTTATTCATTCTCAATTTTATTCATTCTCAATTCAAAACAAACTATTGTATTAAAATGTCTTTATCATAAGATGAATAAATAATATCTAAATGTTTCGGGCATTGGCCTGTCGATAAATGTGCATATTTTGTAGATAATTATGAAAGCAGATACCGTATTTTATATTCTATATTATGTCTGCTATTACACTTCTTTCAGTCACTCGTGCAGAAACTAGAAAGTATGGCCGTCCCAAGAGCTGCAGTACCACTTCGCTTACAAGGCGGGGAAGACCAAGAGGAGATTCCTGAGGACACAGAAACCGATGATTTGCTCCGTACACTGGCTGCTACTGAGACGATTGCCCCGGGTTTTAGATGGAGAAGGAGTCGATGGGGTCGCACGTGCCCTGTTGCTCTCTACGAAGGGAACGTAGTGCAAGGAAGCCCGCAGTTTGCTGTCAGGTAAATATCCTTTGAACTTACTTTGGTACTTGGACTTTTTGGGAATAATAGTTAATGATTTGAAAGCAAATATTCTGACGTTCACTAGATTAAAGCAGGAACTAACTTCAACTTATTAAATAAAATATATTTAATAAAATGTAATTTAATACCATCTCAATTGTCTCTCTATGTAATGCTATACTATTTAACACTGTATTATTGTTGTTTGTCTTTAAGTTTAATTTAATAAGTTTTAAAGTTTTGTTTTTTGGGGTCGTATAGATGCAAAAAAATTTTTACTTGTACGCTCTGTAATTTTCTATTCTATGAATAAAAAGGAATTTAATTAATGTCGAAATTTTGTAAAACTGGCATGTTCTTACTTTGATTTCTTAACAGAGACGAATTTTGTAACAATAATGAAATTGACACGCTGGTTTGAAAGCGATTATCCCTCGAGAACAAAGCGAAACTCTCTCACTGGAAAACGAAAAACAAACAATAATGCAGAGGAGATGTTTTCGTTTTCCAATTGAGAGAGTTTTGCTTTTTTCTTGAGTAATAAACGCTTTGAAACCAGTGTGTAAATTTCACTATTGTTACAAATCGCCTCTTCTTGATTTGCGTAGACTAAATTTTACTTGTTTCTTTCATTTGCGTTTAGTTTCTTGGACAAGTTGTATGTCATGTCTTCTATGGAGGCATTAGAGAAGTTTATGCGAAATCCACGCCCATACGTAGTGGACCCGCAGCCACGAAGCCCATGCAAATTATGCATTGTTGGACCACCGCTTGCCGGTAAAACAACACTTGCGAAGAGCGTGGCTATGAAATACGGAGCAAAGGTGAACGATATTATGGGTTTATTTTTAAACGTTTTCCAGTCTGACTTAATTTTATTCAAACACGAATATTTTAGTTTCACTGTCTCATTAAAACGCCTACATTGACGTAAATGCAATTTGTATTGAAGGTATTTGACGTTGATGCAATGGTGAAGCCTCGAAAAGAAGCTCAGGTTAATAAAATGATGGAAGACGTAAGAGCGGAGGCGCTGGAAAACGCCATCGCAAGGGTAACTGCGATATTACAACAGGAAAAGTTAGCTGCGGAACAAGCTAGAATAGAAGAAGAAGGTAGATTTATTTTAGTTTATTCTTTTTCTTCTGGATCATTTTTTAATAAACGGACAAATTCAATTTGAGTTTACATTAAACTAAACAGAGGCGAATTGTGTAACAATAATGAAGTTGACACACTGGTTTCAAAGCGATTATCTTTCGAGAACGTTGTGCTTTTCAAATCTGCAACGTGAAATTGGCTATTAGAATAACAAGCTGAAGACTCCATGGGATATCAGAAAGTTGTGCTTTTCAAATCTGCAACGTGAAATTGGCTATTAGAATAACAAGCTGAAGACTCCAAGCTTGAGGAAATATGCTGAAGACTCCGAGCAGAAGAGGAAATTGGTTTCATTATAGCGACCTAATCTACAAAGAACCTTTGACATGGCAAAAATAGAATATAAGTTTGAAAATAAAGCTATTTCTTTTGCTGAATCGCCTTTTTGAGTACATTTTAGAAGATTTAAGATTGGCAATTTTTTTTCATGAAACGATAGTTTACTTATTGAATAATTTACTTATTGAATAATTTACTTATTGGCTGTTTCTTTTGAAGTGCTTATGCAACCAAATTTTCCACCATGATTGTATTGTAATTTATTAAAATTCGAGATTTTAGCTCATCTGGTGAAGTTTTAATTGGTTTTTGAGATTAATTGGTTATTCAGATGCTACATAGTTATGAAAACGCTACAATTATTAGTTAAAACTGTAGGCAAAATACTTTAGATTCAGAGCAGACTACAGAATACTGGAAATATAGATTAAATAAACAAAATCTGCTGGGTATCTAACATGATATTTATCTCGTTGGAAATTTTTGGTTACTCGTAATAAAAACTGTGCATGTTGACAACACCTGTTTTAAGAACTTAACAGTGTTAGTATTGAACGCAATTTTTATATTACCAATTATATTCTGTGTCAAATTTATTACTAATTATATTAGAAATATTGCCAATTATATTAGTAACCTTTCTGTGTCAGATTTATCCCATTGAACTTTGAAGTTCCCATTCATAATTCGAAAACCGCGATGCCTAAATCAGTACATATTGCCAATATCTAATTTAAGAACTTAACAGTGTCAGTATTGGTCGTTATTGTTGTGTTACCCATTATATATTTAATGACCAGGTGTATCCCGTTGAATCCGGATGATTCCCTTTAACTTTTCAAAAAAGTGATGCTTGTTGCCACGAGCCTTGGCTCGTTGTAAATACATTGATATTTATCCTCAGATGAAGGAGATAAGAGTGAGGTCGACGAAGAACAAGCTGAAGATGGAACTAAGGAAGATAAAGAAGATAAGGATGAAACAAATAAAGATGAAACAGAGGAAGATAAGAAGCTAGAGGAAGGAAAGGAAGCCGAAGGAGGTGAAGGAGAAAAACCAGAGGAAGAATCAAAGATCGAGGAAAAAGAGGCGGTCGTGAAAGAAGGAGAAGGGCAGGAAGGGAATGAAGAAGGTGATAAAGGAGAACAGAAAAAGGATGAAAATCAAGACAAGAAAGAGGTACTCGAGGTCCATGAATCAGGGGGGAAATCTAATGAAAGCAAAGAAGAAGAAATTGTCGTGGATGAGAATCATCCTCAGGTATTATATGCTTGTTGTGTAAAATGATTATTTTGTTTGTGAAATAGTTTTTCAATGAAAATTATTTTGAAGCAAAGGCAGATTTTCTTAAACATAGGATTCAGGTTTTGTATATAACATTGTGATATGCTCCAATGAGTACTGAAATAATAGATTTTGAGCCTCCAGACTAATAGGAAAGCAAGGGAGAATTTCGTAAAGCAGAGGATCCAGGTCTTGCACATAGCACAATATGAGTTACAATTAGAAATGATATATTTTACACCTATGAATGCACTCAATGAAATCAAAATTAGCTAGGATGTTCTGTTTATTGTGATTTTTTGGTTGAAAATCAACGTTGTGAAATGGATTATTTTATTGCTCTGTTTAGCACTGAATTATTTGTTTCACAAAATCTAACTTTACTCTTTAGAAAATCTTTATTATCTCCATGAAAATTAACTGAAATTCTGTGTGCTGGTTATGTAATGTCTTACCTTGAAAGAGTTGGAATAACGATTCAAGTTATGTACTAATCACGTGCTTTAATAATAATAAAATATAGACTTACTGTAGGCTCTGATTTCAATACTGTACTTTCGTAAGAAAAGGCTATTACCGAACAGAGGCAAATTGTGCAACAATAGTGAAATTAGAACACTAATTTCAAAGCGATTAGTCGTCAAAAACAAAGCAGAACTCTTTTAACTTGAAAATGTAAAAATCTCCTCCGCAATTCTGCATGGCTTTGCTTGTTTATTTTTTCCAGTTTAAATGGTTTCTTATTGTTTTCAACCGATAATTCTTTTGAAATTGGTGTGTTAATTTGACTATTGTTACAAAATTTGTCTGTGTTCCAAGGTGAGCCTAACAAAGGTTCTTAATTTTGTGGCATATCAAATTTCAAAATGCTAAAATGAAGAGCAAATAAAGAATTATCCTTAAATGGAAGTCAGTCTACTCGCACGATGCAGAATTAATTACATTATTTTTATTCCCATTTACTTTTGAAATCTGTTCTTCTAGTTTCTTCAAAACATTTTCAGAAATTTGTGGTTAAACTTTTCCTAGCATTTTCAGAAATTTGTGGTTAAACTTTTTGGATAAAGGTTCTTGAAAGTTGTGTTTCTTATATACGGGTTAAATTTAGCAATGATATGCTGGTATTTTGCCTTAGCATACAGGGCTTTTTCAGAGCAAGATTTCAAATGCTGTATTGGGTTATGTAACAATTTATAACAAGTTTCATCAATGCTTATAGGTGAAGAAGATTGTAGAAGAAGCCCTCGACGAAGCAAGAAAAAGGGACATGTCGTTGTCGCCAGACGAATGTGTGGAAGTCCTTGAAGAAGCCATCCACGAGCATTACAGTGAAATGCAACAAAAACATCCGCATGGTCCAATGTAAGAATTTCTTAAATATACAATTGAATTGATTGACATAAAAGTAATATTAAATTCACGTTATTTGGAGGAATCGGGGAGAAGACTTTTAGAAAATAAGTAAACTATTTTCGTATTAGACATATGAAAAATTATTTACTCATCAAATTGTAAAGTTTTATAAAAGAGTGCTTCAAAATTATCGTTTTCCCAAGTTCAAACACATTACTACGGGTCGTGTAAAATCGCCAACTCAATTGTAATCTGGAGAATGCTTATCCTTTTAATTCCTTTTTTAGAAGGGTTTTTGATTCCGGGGATCTAAGCCTAATTTTATTTGGTTTCTTGCTCTATAAATGGCAAGCTGTTTGGGCTTTATGGCTTTTACGGTCTACAACGGAGCTTATAATGAAAAAACATGTGCTCCAAGGCTTTCTTTCCTCCCTTTTTCTAATATCTTTGCTAGATTTTTACTCACGAGTTTACTCATTGTTTTTAGAGCTGGCAACTGGATATTGGATAGTTTTCCACAAACTCGTGAGCAATTTAATGTCATGGTTGAAAGAGGTATACTTCCAGACAATTTCATTTGCTTGAAAGATAACAGCGAAGGAGGAGAGTTTCTCTTGAAGAGATGGTACAAGTTGCAAAGAGCAGGTATATTTTTAAAAAGAACCAGTTAATTTTTCCTTATACTGGATGTTCTTAGATTTCGAAGAATCCGAGGCTCGGATGTTCTTAACTTGTTCTTACTTTTGCCCAGATGGTTCTTCTGTAATTTTATCAACAATACATAGTAAACATTCGTGTTTGTATAGTATGACTCGTGCTTCTATGTATAGTAAGTAGTTTGCATGGTAAATAACATTCACCAAAAATAATTACAGATAACGGTATTGAATATTTCGGAAATCTTGGATCTGAGGCTGAGCATTTTCATAATTTGTTCTTATAATGTTCTTATAAAGTGTGTTCTTATAAAGAGAGTGTATTTTCTTTTTACTAGCATCAAGGTCTTTAATCTTTGAAGGAAAAGTTTGTTGCTCACACAGATGTGAACACATATATAAACAAATAGATGCAAAGATACAAACAAATATTTTCCGAGGTTCTTGCTTCGTTTAACTCTCTCATGCCCGGGGATTTAATTTTAATTAGGTCATTTTTCCCTTCTTTATTTAACTTCTGCCCCGGATTAATTTTTGATTAAATCCTTTCCTTATTTTTCATGTGGTATTGTTATTTTTCAAAATATGCAGGGGTGGAAAAATATTTTACTTTCTGGGACCGCTGAAAATTTACGAAAAACTTTTTACGAGAACTAGCAGTAAAAGTAATGTATAATTTATAGTTACCCATAAGATCTGAGAGACAATTGCTATTATTGCAAAACACAAAAAAATTTCTGCTGCACTCAAAAACTTTCTGAGACCATTTGTGCTGTGGTCCGCTACTTTTTCCACCCCTGAATGATACATTTAGGTTCTTGTAAATCAATCATCAAAATTTTGGATATTTGCTTAAAATATTTTGAATAACATAGTTTCACAGATCCTAAATTGAATTTCAATGTTTTTGAATTGACTCGGACATATGAAACACGACTACAACATGTATATCGTAGAAATGTCTGATATTATTGGGTAAAAATAGTCTGATTTTGATAATATTGGGCTGCTTAAAAAGTTCTTGAACTGAGCCCTACGTATGAAAAACTCCTGAGTGGCTCCCTGAGAATTTACGCGTATCATATGTTGAGTTTTATTCTGCATGGGGTATTGCAAAAAAATCACGCCAGTTCTAGAAATAAACTTATGATAAAATGTCTGAAATAAATAAGAAGTTATGTTTGTATTTACTCTCTAAAAACATAACTTTTAGCTTTGTTTATCAATTGGCAATTTTGCTTTTCGGAGGGAAGGGGTGAAATATGTTATTTCATTTAACGTATCTATCATTATCTATATCATTGTAGCTGCCAGTTCTGATGGCAATAAAGAAGAGAGCGATGCCCAAGAAGATGAAATGCCTCCAAAATCCCCACAGCTCGGAGCACAGAAATCAGCATTGACGAATTTTGACAAGAACTGGACTAGTTTGCAAGGTGTTTTAAGAAGTGTGAACAATCTAGAACCAATCTTGGTTGACTGTGAGCAAAGCGAGACTCAAGTTCAAACAGATACTATACGCAATTTAGAAGGTAAGGCTATAATTTTATAAGTAATTGTATATGCATGTTATGTTTATTTGACAGATGATTGTGTGTCTATGTTGCTGTTTAATCTTATCGATGGACCCTAAAATTCTCTTTTCACTGGTATAACGTATCGGGTGACCCAAAAATAACTATCTCCATTTGAAGAGCTGTAGCTCAAAATCAGTGATGCTACAAATCTCAAATTGCACTCAAAACAACATCCGAAGGGTGAGCTTAGAGCTTGGAACAGCAAGCAAGTTGTTTTAACCTCAAAACATACTGAGAATAAATCATTATTTTTTAAATCAACTTGATAGGTCACGAATTAAAGCAGTTCCAGCTTCAAGCTTTGGACAGGTAAATGTCTTTGCAGATGACTGGCTGATATCAAACTCTAAATTTGCCCTTCAGGCTTGGTTTTAAGCACAATTTAGGAATTTTAGTCTCATGGATTTCAAGCTGCACCCTTGCAAACAGGGATAATTTTTTGGGTCACCCTGTATTTATGAAACTTTGCAATGAAAAAACAATTTTTAGTATTAAAGAAAAAAAGGAAAAAGAAACTGAAGTTGTGGTTTTGACTGAAAATTTTTATTGATAACGAGGAGTCTCCTTTTAGCACCGTTTCAATACCGAGGCTGGGAATACACTGGAATGGACCAGGATGAGGAAGAAGAGGACATTGCTGCTGAAGACGATGATTATGAAGAGGAGGAAGATCTTGACGTATTTAATAGAGAAAAGAAAAAGCCGTTTGGTGATACAAGACATTACTGTCCAGTTGCACTGAGAGACAACAACGTTTTGTGGCCTGGGTCACCGGAATGTGCTGCTAAATATCGCGAAAAAGTGTTCTATTTCTCATCACCAGACACAAGGGTGAAGTTCTTAGAGGACACACAAAGGTACTTAGCAGACAAGGAACCATTAAAGGTTGGTAGTTTTGTGAATTTTACGCTTGAATGAGAAGGTGAAAATCATCCAAGATCTTTTTATACTTGCCTTAGGCGTTTTTCTAATCATCCTTCTCCATTGTTATCTGTCATCTGCCGCTTCGACAAGATCAATTCCTACAAGTCTCTCTTGATGTTATCCTTCCATATTCCGTCTTCTGCCTGTTTTCCATCTTTAGCTCACTGTCCAAACCATCTTAGCCTATTTTCCCTTGCCTTCTCTGTAATGTTACACACTGTACTTATCATTTTCCGTTCCTGACTCTCAAAGTTTTCCTTTCCATAATCCGTATAACTATTTTCATTGATGTTTTTTCCAATATGTTTTCTTGCTTTCTTTCCAATATGTTTCCAAGCCATATAACAATCTGATCTATCTAACTGAAATGCATCATATAAGGCAAGAATCTTACAATACAGTAAAACCCACATTCGAGAAACTTATTCAAGAAACGTTAGCCTGAGGATTTTTGAAAAATGAGCCATAAATAAGGAGCTGACCTTAGCCTACAACTGTAAAAACAGTTTCTTATGCAAAGGAGCATACAAAAAGAGAGAATGTTTTAAATAATAACTGCATCATGCATTGAGAATTCAATAGATATATTGATAATGTTATGTTCCCAAGCCAAACTTTATCAATGTACTGACGAATTTACATTTATATGCACATACATTATCATTCCCACTAAATTGTTTGAAGTTTTTAAAGCTTACAGAAGATTATTTGCGTCAAATTTTGTGATTTTTCAAATAAGAAACTTGTTAGAGGCCTTAACTTTAAGTTTGATAACCTTGCTTGGTAAAATCTACTAAGTAATACCAAATGGAGAGCCCTTTAATTTCTTTCTTAAAACCATTGTGCAGCTTTTTCAGATAGCAGCAACAGCAGAAATTCTTTATATTTTGTTTGATTGAGTATAACTCAGTCAATATTGTGTAGATTTTGGCAAAAAGGTGTCAAAAACTGCAAATTGAAAGACACCCTGATATATCTAAAACTTAATATTAAATGTAATTGTTGCTCCTTCTTTCAACAGCCACCAGCCTTGCGGTTGATAATTCTTGGCGCAAAAGGTTCTGGGAAGACTTTAGTGGGAAGAGAAATTGCAAGGAAATTTGGTGTATTTCATATCTCATTCAAGGACCGTTTGCAAGAGCTGATTATTGCTAAAACTAAAAAGAGGATTGGGCCTGACTATCCAGAAGACGATGATGCGAATGCGGATGAAAATGAAGGCGAAGAAACAACAGAAAATGGAGAAAGCGAGGAAAAAAAGACGTCTGGTAAGATTTAATCTTTAATTTTTTTATACGTTGCACTTGTGTTGAGTCCCATTTACATTTATCAATTGAAGCCTTGTTAATTTTTTGATTTAAAGAAAGTTTACTTTCCTTTGTTGTGGAAGATTTCAAGTTCAACATTTGAGTCCAAGAAGAATCTTGGTCGCGTTTGTGAAAGACTCGATATCAATTGAATTAGATTTTTTGATTTTACGTAAATGCGACATTGGAAGCAAGGCTTTTTTCTATCATCATGAAAACTGAATTTAAATTAAAAGATAAATTTTAACAATATAATTTAGTCTTTGCCATTCGCAGCAGAAAAAACACATTTGAGCAATCGAGCTTTCATTACAAATTACAATTTAAATCGGTATACTTTAATGTTTAGAAATTAGCAACGCCGGCGTGAGTTCAGTTCGGTATTGCTAATTTCTTTGCGTTTACATGGAATTTTATACCGGTTTATCTTGATGTTGAAACAAGACCATTGAACAATGACAAGCTATAAGTTGAACATAGAGAAGCTATAAGTTTTGAGAGATTTTAAAACTTTCTTTTTTCAACTGAAAACTTTTTTTTCAAATTTTAATTTTAATTTAAATTGAAGACGAAAACGAAAACGAGGCAGATAAGCAGCCAGAAGCCAAAGAGAAGCAGATTAAGGAGGAGGAAGAAGTCGAAATCGAATTTACGGAAATCGAATCAAACATTCGTGATAACATATTGGAAGGCGAACCACTTTCCAGTGAAGTACTTGAGAGCATTATTCCAGCTTGGTGGAATGAAGAACCTTTTAAGTATGTATGAAAACTTATCACCTACTATATACCAAAATGCCTATCTGCGGGAACAGGGAGTTTTTACCGCGGAACAATGGGATCGCGCATCTGCTACTGGTACCTTTTTGCCCAAGCCCTCAACCCCGCTCGAGCTCCGTTTTTTTCCCTTCCTGCCTCTGCTGCTCTCCGGTAACGACCTCTTCGCTTTTCAAACGTGGCTTTCTCGAGTCGATAAAACTCAATGTCTGCTGCTCTAGACCACCGTGCGTTCTAACTCTTTCGCCATTTCTGCCACGCTAATCGCTTTCTTCTCACTCGATTCAACCATAGTCATAATTAAGTTTTTATTGGAGGGCCCTTTAAGGGCAACCCTCCTTAAAGAATCAATTATCAAATATATCATTGTGGCGAACATTCTTCGATAAATCAAAGTGGAAAAATTGCGTTCACAGATGGATGGATAACGAAGCGATTAAGCAAAGTGGAAGAGATGAGGTAATGAAATATTCCTGGAAAACATCACGAAACTAAATAGTTTCTATATTTAAAACCTTTAAACCGGTAGTCATTGCGATTTAACAACCGTAGAAACCACAATATTGTAAAAAGATAAAAAGGTAAAAAGAAGTCAATATGCTTTTTTGGTATATCCTTCATGTATGCGTCTTCTAATGTCCTGAACTCACTTTCCAGGTGCACATAAATATACATATGCATTTGTTTGGATATTATACCTCTAGATATAAAAGATCAGTGTACTTAGGTCCTTAGTGTACATAGTGTAAATAGCGACAAAAAGAGCAGGATATGCCAGCATGATATATCTGTGTAATTTGGTTCTTAGTGTACATAGTGTAAAAAGCGACAAAAAGAAAAGGATATGCCAGCATGATATACAAGTGCACTTAGGTCCTTGGTGTACATAGTGTACATAACGACAAGAAGAGCAGGATATGCCAAAAGATCAGGATATGACAAAAAGTTTAAAATCAGGATATGCCAAAAACAAAAGCCCGCGGAACAACGGGACAACGGAACAACGCGGAACAACGGGCTTTTGTTCCAGTGGGCTTTCAATTTCTTTTTCAAATTGAAAATTGAAAGGCTTGTTTCAAGTCTTGTGGGAGATCTTGCAAACCAGATCACTTTCAACATTGTGGGAACTTGGGTTTAAGGTATGTTTCAATTCTTATGGGAAATTTTGCAAACCAAATCATTTTCAAACATTGTGGGAATTTGTGTTTAAGTTATGTTTCACTATTATTTCTTTTTAAGTCTAGATTTAATGATGTTTAAAAAAGTGTAAGTGTGAGTGAGTGATTGATTGTATTTAACGTGCTGGCCTGCGAAGGTCTGGAGATGACTTGTTTCCAGCAAGGAACAAGGGTAAACGTGCCGCTTCCGGGCACGGGACCGCTGGCTTAACGTCCCCCCCCCGAAGGACGAGGAAACAAGCTGGTCAGTTGCACCCATCCAAGTGTTGACCCGCCTAGAGCATGCTTAACTTCAGTGATTTGACGGGAACTGTTCAGCATGCTCAGCCAATTCTATGAATTTAAGATGCATGTTACTATGGGCCATAAGAATATGCTCTGGGGATTTACAGTACGAAAAATTATGGCTAAAAAAGCAAGTTTTTAAAATCATGATTAGGTCATCAGTTGTTCAAGTGACTAAATAAAATAATCTTATATTTCATATCAGTGCAGGGAAGTAAGGTAAATAAAATGTTGGTTGGTTTTCAAATATTGAAACTTCTGTCTCACTCACCCAATAAAAACAACGCTTAGGTGCCTAATTGCCAGGGGAATGGAATAACAGGGGGGTCAGAAATGATCTTTGGATATGACCTACTAAGGAAGGTATAAATAGGTGTAAAATGCATGTACCGATGCCTTATTGAAATTTATATAAGACTGTCTGAGAAGAGTGCGTATTATTACTTGAAAAAAATAAAATTTAGGTAAAATGTTCCCAAAATCTAATTAAGGGGGGGGGGGCGGCACTTAGGTACCCAAGAGCAATCAGGCTTCCTAACTTGCAGTATTACAGATGCCGAGAATCTCTGCTCTTTTATGCTTATGGTGTGCATAGAGACGACAACGACATAAATGCGATATTGAGACCTCATGAATTACTTAATAAGCCTTTCTAATCAAGTATAGTCTATGCATAGGTTAAGCACGTTAAGAACCATCCCATATAATCACAAAAAGTTTCATTTGATCCAAATACAGAAATCCTTTAAGCACATTTAACACTAGAAGTAATTACCTCCGCTTCATTATTGAGCGCAAGAACACATAATTGCGACAAATGTCGCTCTATATTCTTGGAGAGTGCAAACTGGAATAGATGGAAGTCACGTGGTTTTAACAATAGTGGTAACGTTAAAATGATGGTGTCATATTACTTCCGGGGATAAGAACATTTTCTGTTTATATATATGTATGTTGTTCTTTTTCATGTGTACTTATCTCGCAGTATTCATATTCATGTAACTATCTCATTAGGAAAAAGTCCGACTTCGAATAAGCCCTCAACAAGAAAAGCTTAAAATCAATTATCCCCTAGAGGGCTAATTCGAGGATTTACGATAATGATGGTTCCTAAAAGTTGCAAAAAGTAAATACTTGCATATAGAAATGCTTACCCAAGAAACCCAGATACTGATTTTCTTAAAAGAAGAGCAACATCTTATTGTTATAGAAGGATGAATTGAAAGTTTCTTATTTGCGGTTGACTACTGTGGATTGTACCCACCTTATTTGTGAATTGTACCTATTTTCTACCACCTTTTGCGCATTTTTCCAATATGAACCAGCAACTATCAACTCTTTACAAAATCACCTAACAAGCAGAATATGTAACACTATCATGAATAAAATACTTAAAAAACAAATGCATGATTTTCTTACAAGCTCGACCCTTCTTTGCTTGGCCTTTTCGTTCCTCTCAGTGTCATAAACAGAAACAACCAATTTTGATTTGCCTTCTTCCTGCAGCCGGTCATCCAGGATTTCGCCTACCTATGTGCAAAAGAAAAAAAATAAGAGACAAACCCCCAGAGGGGGGGGGGGGGGAGTACCACCTAACTTGGGTAGGAGGCGTGCCAAGAAATCATCGAACACGATCCATACCCGAGTAAGATGGTACTGCCCCCCGGGGACAAACCAAATCTTGTTTGCCAGGGCTATTTTAAGAGGAATAACCTTCTACCCCTTCTGGTATCTACCTCATTTGATTGGCTGAGGCAAAAGAGAAAATCTAGCAGTAACTTAAGCAGACTCATTACACAACTCCCAGAGTTCACTCCGAAATTAATGGAACAGCATAAAACAGGAACTTAATCGAACAGCATAAAAAAATACTGTGATTAAAATTGCTTATGTTGCAGCTTTAAGATAGCTCTATTAGCTTTGTGGTAATTGCCCGAATGTTTCATGAAGTATTTATTGTAAACAACAACCTGAAATAGAGAAAAAGAAAATTTTACTTTAAGAAACTAGAGGGATGGATGCAGAACTCTGAAAAGGATTTCTCATCCAAAAGCCCTTGTTTGGTCGGCTTGTCACAAGCTAAAGCGAATATAGAAGTCTTCCTTGAAAAGAAGTCTCAAAGTTTGGCTTTTTCTTGCAATAGTTGAGACTTTGGACTTTGACAAGGTATTAGAAAATCAGTTAAATGGTGTAAATGGCAAAAAACATCGTAGCAGCTCAGGGTAAGGAGCGAAGAACTCAACCAGGAACTCCCAACTATCTCCGACGAAGTTGCAAAAAAGAAGAATGATAGTAGGTGTCTATCACCAAGATGAAGTAGGAAGCGCACTGGTATTTTTGAAACCTACAGAAGGGAGAGCAAAAAGAGGTCGAAAAATTCTGGACTATATTGACAAATTTGAAAAGGAAGGCATTAATGATATCAGAACGGTTATGATGGATCGTGTGAGATGGAGGGAACGTGTGGCTGCTGCTCGAATGAGAATTCGACGTAGGCGAGGAGGTAGGGTTCAAGATATTTAGGCATAATACTGAAAAATGTTGAAAAGAACTATTGTCAGTTTTCAACGAAATATCAAGATATTTATGAAAAATATACAAAATAATATGAGACATCTTGCTGAAAATGTGTTGTGGCCATTTCTTACAAATGCACCTCTTAACGTTTTGTAACCATAACTATATACATCTATTTGTTGAAAATAGGTGGTGATACCCGTAAAGCAGTTACCTCTTTTGGTGATACCCGTAACCCGCAAAACCATTACCTCTTTTTCCGACTCACGAACTTTATCGTTGCAGGCTTTTTCAGCTTCAAGGAGAGAAACCATTGTGTTGTAAATATCCAGCTCTTTTGGATCCTTGGCATAAGGATCAACCTTGAAGAAATATGATTTTTATAAATACAGCGCTATAAAATCGTTTTTTAAAATTTGCATTTAAAATTTAGCCCGAAAAGAAAGCTACATGTTGTTCTTGTGTGGAACCTTAGCTTCAAGTCGAGGCTGGAAGTTCTTTAATGTTTTCATTAATTCTTGCGAATTTTGTACCCACAATATGCTTCTAAAACACATTGAAATGCATTTCAAGTCGTGCTCTAAACATATGTACACTTAATGTATACTTTTTAGGACACCAAAATAGTTTCCCCAAATCTTAGCCTGGAGTTCCTTATAAAGGTGTTCCTGATATAGAAAGTGCACACGTTTGCAAAACTATTGTGGAGGACTTTTAGCTTTAATGTTTCTGCTTCTGACTTTATTTAATGAAAAAGACTTCAACGTAAAAGAGACTTGATCAACTGAAAAAAACGGCAGAAAGAAACGGCAGAAAGAAAACAGAAAGGGAGCATGTATGACTTAGTCAAGGGAGGTATCTGATGAAAATTCGTGGCATGACTCTAAAACAATTGTATTTTGAGTAAACAAACTTGGCGATGGTTGATTGAAAAAGTGAGATACCAATGCATCAGTTTTTACATTACATAAATTCAGATTAAAATCTCATCTTGTCATTATAATAATAACTTGATTTTTCAAGTGAGGTATCATAAGTCGATTTTTCCAAGCAAGTATCAAATTTTATGTTGAAGCCTCTTCTATTATTCAACAACACTAGTAAAAACAAAAAAATTAAAAACTATTAATATATTTGTAACGACAAAAAACAATATCGGATACCTGAAATGCGTTAGTTGTATCAGGTGCTAGCTGCAACGGTGTGCCTTTCTCGGAAGAATAATTAGGGGGCTTGAGGAATTCCCTTGTTGATGATGTCACTCGTTGATCTTCCAAGTGATATTTCAGAAGAATTCTATCCTCTGACACAGCAAAGGTTCTTTCTCTTACATCTTTGTTGGCTGGAATGCTGTAGTTTCTTGCAAATTTCTCAACCATTTTCTGATAAAATAGAATACATCTAGTTCAGTCTGTGATCATATTTTGAACAGAGAAACCCGCTGAAGCTTGAAACCCGCTTTAAAGATGATGCAACACAAATTAGCATAGGACAATTTTCCTATACTTTGCGATTAGCCAGATGCACATAAATTTGGCGAAATGGAATAGCTACACGATCATTTATTTATAAGCGACTGCTTTATAAGCAACTGTACTGAAGTTCGTCTAAGGATTAAGCAACCCCACTTCCGAGATAAGATAGAAGCAACATACAAGAGACAAGTAAGAACTTTATGGTAAATTGCAATGAGAGCAAGCTCTTTCGCTTTCGTAGAAGGGCACTGTGGCCGTGAAAGTGACTGTTTAAAGCCCAATACTAATATGTTCAATTATACTATTTTCAATTACCCAGTACTATTTTCAATTATTATCTAAGGTCAGTATTAAACATCTAATCAACCATTTAAGCAACTTAGATTCCACATTTTGGTCGAGAATTAAAGCAAATTCAGTGCTGCCCCAAAAAATAAAATGCTTTCGATAAACAATAATGTGTTTTCAAAATGTTAGTAAATGTTAAATCGAATGGCGAATGAAATGCAAAAATATTTTAAGCTGCACAAATTAAAAACTGAACTCAAAGTTGTTAAAGACTTTACAAGCAACAATATTATACTGACTTCAGCCTTCAACCGCAAAAACAAAAGATTACACCATAGATAGTCAAACAATTTTCAACAAATGATATTTGGAAAATCTTGAATTGCGGTGTCCAACAACCCATATAGCAGAAAATTATGAGTTGCAAAACATCAGAAAGATTTATCAATCTAAATTTTTAAAATTCGATTACCCACCGAACCACCAAGAATCAAAAATATTTCGAGGCAACGCCTTTGCAATTGCTACATGTTTCGAATGATCAAGAGGAAGACACAGGGGTTTGTAGAAAAGCTATAGTTGGGGATTTCGGAACAATGATGAGTGGTTGGTGATCACTTAAAAATGCCCTCGCAGCGTTATTAACTGCGAATAGACTGTTATTCGATATCAACGTTTGCTGCTCTGCAGCTTTGAGGAAAACCATATTTGATCATTATTTCAAAGATTCCTGTGCAGATGAAAAGCTAACTTAGACGATTTTTTCAGCTAAATCAATCACAATACTTGTTATGAGCTATTTCATTTAAATTGTGATTCGGTAACGTGTTTCCAGAACACCAGCAAACTCCGAAAGTAGACACGGTCTACATCTTAGCTTTGCAGACAAGAGTTTACATTTTGTTTCTGAGAATATTTTAGATTAAAAAGTAAATTGTGTGAAAAAATGCATTGGTATTATTCTTGTATCCCTTGATAATGACAAAAAAAATTCATCATTGAAAAACTTTAAGAATTGAATAGCCCTTCGAAAGTTCTTTTGTTTTCCACTTTTAACCAAATCGCTTATAGCTACGGTTTTGTATGGCGAATTTTGGTCAAATAAATTTTCATATGCAAATTATACCATGTCAATCCAACATACCTTTACAAATTTTAAATTCAAACGTTTCACGACCATGTTAGAAATCGGAAATGTTCAACCCTTTCACGACCGGATTTATTTCGGTTAAACAGCAAAATCCTATGCAAGTTTTATTTTGCAGGGGGTAGCACATCCAAACAACCTTAATTCAAAAGATGAACTCACGTTGAAATCAAGATAAAGTTCTGCTCGTATTTATCTTTTGCAAAATTATCTATCATGAATCATATTAACTGCAAACCTATTACCATGAGCAACAGAAAACGTTTGAATTTGTTAAGAAAAATTGACGAAATAATAAAATTAATGTTTACTTTTCCTCAAGTCCGTGCTATTACTTACAATTATGGGTCTTTTACTGGGCAATTCTTTAGGTGCAAACTTCTTTACTCTCTTGCCAAACAAGACATGGCGATGGCAGAGAAAATCTTCTCGATTTTCAAAATGCTCAGTCATGGATGTTGATGATTCTTCTCGCTTTACAAGACCGTCAACTCGGGCGCTGAGAAGTAAAAGTTAATTTCAGTTAAAACATCAAAATATTCTATTTCCTCGAAGGACTATTTGCCCGTGCTCATTCAAGGGTGAACAATTTACAATTATTTGTGTTTAAAATAATTTTTTTTAATGAGAAATCGCTAACAAGAAGCATTAGTAGTTTCTTCCAGAAAATTAAGAAACTCTACTGGAAAGGATAAGAGGTCAATCCTCACCTTTAAATCCTATGAAATTGTTTGATTTTGCTCAGTTTGGGCGAATAATTGTACTGTATTGACTTTTGTTTATGATTAGATTCTTTTTGTAATTTTCTGGGCTCAAAAAGCTATATACATATCAAAGCAATATCAAAACATTTTACTATACACATTGTACCCAAAGTTAAGAAACGATACTACAAAGCCCAGAGGAAAATATTTTATAAAAAATGAGTGAATTTGGTATTCTGAAATTTGAGGGGCCTTCTTACAAAGAGGGGAGTTTCTTTAAAAATTCAGAAAGTTTCATGAACTATTTCCAACAAAACAACTGATGTTCAACCAGGGTATTTATTGATATTGATATTTCTCATGTTAGGAATCTCAGAAAGGCGTTAATTTTGGGATTTTCTGTTGTTCATTATTCGAGGTGGGGCATTCATTTGATGTTCATTAAACGCTAAAGGTTTTCCGTGAAAGGAATAAAGAAAAAAGCTTAATTCTTATTGAAACGTTGATCTGCTTTAGGTAAATACAAAATGTTGAACTTTAAGATGCTTACTTCGAGTAGAACAGCATTACTCTGTCTGATTCAGGTCCAGGAGAAATTGCTTTGTATGAATGCTCTAAAAATAAACGTTTGTAAAGGTATAACAAGCTCAGAATGATAAATAATATCAGAAATTTAGAAGACAGCAAACTTTATAAGTATGACAATGCGTGTATAGTGGGTACGTCCCCCGAGCAGTGGTTTCCATGAAAGAAAACCATCTCAAACTGTCTCAAAACGACAGTTTTTTAGAAAAAACTGAAAAATTGCCCCCAACCTGAGTGTTTTCTCTAACAATTCTGGATTTTTAATCAAATTTGTAGACAGAAACAGCAACAGATTTTGTGCTAGCTCCACCAAAGACAAAGCAAGTGTAAAAAGACACGAAAAATATTGCTATTCTAAACCTGTTCAGTCTACAATATGAACAAGGAGTCTAACCAGCTCCCTCAAAAGTCCCTCAAAACATATTTTACCCCCTACCCCTCTACTACTCCGAGTCAAATTACACCTGTGTTTCCAAATCATTTTAACTCTAAAAATTCACTTCAAATCTAAATTCAAACACCCATCTTGTTGCAATTTACCTTTCAGAGACAGTTGTCTTCCTGGCATAAACTTCTCGACAATCTGTCCAGTAGCTGTCATGTGCGTTCTCGATTCCAATTCGTCTTCACGATTTTTGTAATATTCTCTCACTTCGTGGAGGTCTTTAACTGAAAATAATGAAGGTGACATTTGCTAGGGTTTAAATTCTTCTCAAACATGCAACTCATATGCACCAGAATTTCTTTCTTTCATAGCTGTATTATATATATCCAGTGTAAAATTTATTTTTGTAATTTTCATTTTCATACAGCGCCAATCTAGGCGGTGTCTAGAGCCTGGACTGGTAACATTAGAGCACAAATTGTGGACTTGAAATCCCCAACTTTTTGGGGATAGTTGAAACGAGGCTTTAAGACATATATTATCAATGTTCGAATTTGCCATTGTTCGAAGATCAAATAACGATTACGAGGCGGAAAATCCAAGTCCAGAAATCTTCATTTACTTCTATGACTCTCGGCTGAGAAGTATTGCTGCGTTAGGTTATGCTCTTCTCATACTCAAACTTAAAATTTTGTCTCCATTTCTACCAATTAGTCGGCAATAATCTAAATACATACAATAACTCATGGTGAAAACTTTACAAAACAACAAATTTACATTTACAAAGAAACTAAATTTTACAACTCCCCGAAACACTAACAATCTATGCAAATTTCATTCAATCGCCACTTCTAGAATACGCAAAAAACACATTTCAGCCATTTAAACAAGTTTGATTATTCACATTTTCAAAATTAGCACTACAACCGAATTTTAATGATTTTCTTAACACAAATAAATTTATTGAATCAACCAGTATTGAAAATTATTTTCAATATACTTACGTTCGTTATCATTGTACATCGACAATCGAGTAACCAAGCCATCACGATGAAGATACTCAGCAAATTTTTCAAGCTTTGCTTTCTTGTAGATAATTGTTTTCTTGCCATTGGGACAGCGTGTGTAAAATTCTGTCGCAATATTAAAAAACAGTTAAGGCAATGATATACTCTAGGCCACTCTTAAGGCAATGATATACAAAAGTATAAAAAATTAAACTGAAATCAATTTGTTGTGCCATTGTAAACAACACAGAAATTGACAAGAGAAGATTTTATCGAAGCTCTTGTTGTTGTTGTTCATTTGTTTAAAGTCGATCTAAATAACAATAGCTAACAATATATACAATACGTTAACTATAGATCAAAATCGAACGTCTTACGAAATACGAGAATAAGATAAATATTTCTAAATAAAAATTTTAAATTCTAAATATAAAAAGTTAAATACCTTTTGGAGTGATTTCAATTTTATCAACCCAAGATGGAGGCAGATCGAGTTGTGTGTCTCCGTCTTCTTCCTGCAAAATAAGATCTCATTGTTAGACTTCAACCACGATTTGGATCTGACACCAGGGGCTAACTAGTCTGCAATCAGAAGAAAACATTATAATACCCAATAGTTGATGCAAAACTTTGTTTCTCTGTTTGAACCGGCTGATGATTGTAAACAAATATTAACATTTTTATCAATCAGCAGCAATAATAATTTTAACAAAAACTTGAAGAATGGAGCATGCAATTCATTTTATTTCGGAAACTTAAAACTGCCTCGATATCGCTTGATCAATGCCGAGAGGTGTGAATGCTATTCAATTTGTTTAGGAGAAGACGTGTAGATGAACCATTCAAATATTTTGAACGCTATGTCAACCAACAATAAGTACTTTCACAAAATTGAAATTAAACTCTTGAAATTTTGATTCTAAACAATAAACACCAAGTCTCGTAAAGAAAGAGCTACAAGTTTGCAAAACCATTAGGAAGGAGCTTTAGCTTTAATATTTTTGTTTCTGATTGCATTTAATAAAAGGGACTTCAACTTAACACTTGATATTTTGGTTGGCAAAATCAACTGAATAATCGCTGAGTTAAACCCACCTAATGATATCCAAAATTTAAGATTTCCTCAAAACCAGAAGATGGCCTGTCGAATGTATTTTTAAACATATGTTGTTTTGGCACAGAAATCTTTGGAGAATATCTATCAATAATTAGTAAAGTTATAACGACGCATTAAAATTTAATTGCTGTTTAAAGGCAATGTTACCAAGAAAACAGTAGAAAAACTTATTTCTGTCTTAATATAGGAAGATGTCTCAAGTCTGAGATACATGGGGAAAAATTTGTCAGACAGACATTAACACTTTTTTAAACTGTATTTCATCGTGTATTCTTTAACGTGAAAGACATTTAAAAACACTGAAAGACTTTCCAGAAAAACTAAAAGGTGTTTAAGTCGTTTAGTCGCAAGAAATTGTTATGAATAGGTTTTTAAATAATTCTTGTTTCTAAAAGATCTTCAAAAGTGCCGAGAAGACCCACATTTATCGAGTTGCATGAAAACATGAAGAAGACCTCATCACTGCTAATGTGTTTACGTTATTGGCTATAAAAGGAACGCATATTTCCAGAATCATGGCTAAACGATGAAGAGAAATCTCGAAACTATTTACGAATGAACATAGAGACCTCTACCCTGGGTCCCAGATTGTTTGGTACCCAGCAGGGTAAGAGACCTCCCAAGTATAATCATATTATTTTCAGTTGAAAATCGATACATTACACGATACATTATTTATTATTTTGCGAATGCTCTAACAAATGAACGCTTTAACACTGTCATACAGGTGCTGTCCTACTTTGAGCAAAATACGATAAAATGACAGCAGTAGCAACTCAATAAATGTGGTTCTTCTCAGCACATTTGATGCTCTTTCAGAAACAAGAAATTTTTATGAAGAAATTTACTTTCAAAAGAGTCTGATCTTTTGGCGAGCATGGCGCTCAAGAAAGAATTACGTGCATAAAATAATTTAAGAAATTATAAACCGTAAAGTCCAATCTGCAGCTAATTTTTGTCTTTGTCTTTAAAAAACGATTTTTCAAATAAAAAAGGTTTGCCTGTCTTTCAAGAGCAAACATTTCTGTCTTTTTCAAACAAGCAGCTGAATTTTTTCCGGATTACTGGTGAAAAACCTCATTTTAAAAGAAAAGACAATTTTCATAAAACAGTTCAAAGCAATGCAATTTTCTAGCTATTGAACGAAACTAAAAATTGGATAAGTATAGATTTCCCGATCTTCACAAAATAAAATTTCTCATGTAAAATTTTGCCTTTTTGATACAAAACTAACTTTCATTTGACATCATCGTCATCTTCATTGTCATCGTCATCATTAGCCGAGACAACAAGATTTACTTGAAATAATTCAGATTTCTTTCACTCATTTAAAAACCAGCAAACATTTAAGGTTTTTTAATCACTTAGGATTTTATTCATATTTTATGTACGTAATTGTAATTATTCAAAGTTGGGTATTAAGGCCAAGGAAGGAATTTTACAACGGCGAATAGATAAGTACAAAATTACCTTAAATGCATTAAATTTCGCGGGTGAAAATTTCTTGGACGACGAATTTTTAAAGTGCTATGGATTGACAACATTTTACCATATCATTCATCTCCCTGGTAATTTATATTTCAACCCATTTCTAAAAAAAATTCATAGCGTTCTTGCATCCTATCCTGTCCCCAAATACGTTCCCACCCTGTCACCGTTTGATTTTTTAGGGAAAGGGAATTATCAAATTTCGCGGGAATTTTATTTCGTGAGTCACCCAAAACAAAACTTTTTATGGAATAATTTTTCTCTTTTTCCTTTTCCTTATTTCATTTCCTCCGTTCGCTTTTTCTCCTTCTGTTTTTCTCAGTTTTCAGTTCCTTCAGGTCCTCTTTTCTCGGATAAAAAAAAATTAATTTGGAGCAAGTACACAATTGCAGGTTTCAATTTTCCTAAATGCGTCACCAATGAAAATGATGATTGATACCGAACACACGGCCCAAAAAGTTTGTCGTGTTTGTTTGTTTATTATACGTCACCTAGCCGCATGCTCTATTGTTTATTTATTGTCTGCGACGTTTGGATAATAGAATACCACGATGTCGTTAGGATACCACGTTAGGTTAGGATACCACGACAAACTCGCTAAATGTGGCGCAGGATGAAAACGAGGGTACCACGACGAACTCACTAAATGTAGCGCAGGATGAAAACGATGGTACCACGACGAACTCGCTAAATGTGGCGTAGATTGAAAACGAGGGTACCACGACGAACTCGCTAAATGTGGCGCAGGATGAAAACGAGGGTACCACGACGAACTCGCTAAATGTGGCGCAGGATGAAAACGAGGGTACCACGACGAACTC
>JAYJMH010073409.1:0-10896 GCA_036873815.1 Phacellophora camtschatica | reverse complement strand
AAGTATGACCTTGGTGGGAGTCGAACCCACGACCTTGAGGTTATGAGTCCGGCGCCTTAACCACTTGGCCATGCTCGGCAAGTAGACCAAATAATTTGGATAACCAAAAGGAGCCATTGGTTTGAAATGGCAGACAATAATCTTAATGAGAGAACGGTACGAAGTTTTCACTTCACTTATCGGGTTTCTTTATTCACACAAAAGGTCACCTGTTTATCTCTCGGTGTCTTGGTGCTTTGTAGACCAAAACAAATGATCTCTTCTTTCAAGACTTCCAACAGTTCCTTGACTGCATCCCTCCTTTTTTCAAAATTGAATGATTCGAAAGCGAGGTAATTGAGTAAAAAGTGCTTTTTTGGAGCGGATAGCGTTTACACTACAAATTATATCTGAGCCCTGCCCTAATTTGTGGTACCCGTACCATTTTTACCCTTGCTGGGATTACATTTTTAGCGGTGTCAGCACGGATAAAAATTTTGAAACGGCAAGGATGAAATTTGGAACGCAAACTCGTATACACTGTTAATTTCATTCAAGCTGTTCTAATTTTTTTAGTATGGGTACCAATTTCATCAGAGCCATTAAAAAAAATCCATCTTGTAAATGGGGCTTTAATGTAAAATTCTTAAATAATTGACAGATCCTTATGGTTGGAAATCAAAACTAACTTCAGTTCTCCAAGAGAAGAAAACACCCCGTATAAGAAATGTACAGTTCAGGTTTCGACGAAATAGAAAACTCAAAAAAATAAATTAAAGTTCCCATAAAAATAACACAAACAATTTACAACAAAAGATGCCTACCACATCCCCTCTAAAAATTATGTTTTTCTTGTGTGAAGTAGGTGTCCTTCTTAAAGTATATTTAAAAAATACAGCGTTACGACATACGACCAATATAGAGATGGTAGAGTTTATAAAAAAGACAAACAACGATATAAGTATTAAATGGTCTTTCGTGTTTGTTAAATTTGTAAAACTTAACAATTCAACAATTCTGTGTTTTCTTCTATGCGTGCTATATTGAACCTTATGACATTGAGAGTCAAAAACATGCAGGGCTTAGAGACAATGTGGTAATCGCACTATACTACATGAAAACGAAGTATAAATTAAAAACATACAAAAATGCACATACTGTCAGAACATGAAAACACAAGTCCCATAAAAAAATGACAATACAACATATTAAATTGTTCCCATCGTTTTCAGACACTAAGTAAAAGCGCAACTCCTGCTAACGTCCATCTCGCAGCATTCTCTTTGGTCTTTAAAAAGAAATTCCAAACATACGTAGGCCCTCGTTGTCGAGTCTTGTATACAGGACACTCGTACACATTTCTAACATCTTGCTTATCGACAGGAATTGCACGTATTGACATAACAGGCATGGCTGGTGTAAGCTCTTTTAACCGAGACTCTGATATCATTCCAGTTTGGGTGTCCCATCTGGCTCCTTCCATAAACATACCATGAACGTATGCTCCTTCCCGCGGTGGCCCATTAAAATCTTCCTTTTGCTTCTTGGTCACGTCAACTTGTAACGTCATTCGATCAAGTGGCCATTCATTCTTCCTTGCCATGGACTGTTCAACAGCAGTAAGGAATGATTGAGGGTTGAACAAACCTACACAAAATTAATGTTAAATTTCTTCATTTAATTATCCAACAAAACTTGCGCAAAGAATAAAGATTTTAAATATCATAACTCGTGCATGCTCTCTAATGGCAAAAGAAAGTCACAAGACATTAATTACTATCTTAACTGTCACACTCACGGTAATCGTTGATTCAGCTTTGTGTAAAAAATATGTGAGAAACTGTACGTTAAAGAATATCCACATGGGCGTTGTTAAAATATATCCACAGGGGGATAGGACAAACATTAAACATTGTCTAAACTAAAGAAATCGGGAATTTTATTGAAAATAAAAATTTCGATAAAAATATTGAAAGGGAGAAGGATAATTTGACCAGGCGTGGTAAAAGCTTACGCTGATTTCAGAAATTCATTCAAATGAGGAGCGATAGAGTTATTTATTTTAACAAGATAAATATTTTCACATCTAAGTTAGGCTCTCGAAAACACACAGCAAACCTATAGTGAACCTGATCGGCTGTTTTCTGGCAATTATTTTAATTTTTGTGACCGCAAATATTTTTACCGTTTGTCCCTGGTGTCAATGCTTTTGTCTACAGCTAGTTAAAAATAAAGTATGAAATGTACCTGCAAGCCAAACAACATTTGGAAGATTAAAATCAGATGTCCATTGTTCAAGTTCTTTGATTCTTTGGAGAAGGTCAACAAACCACGCAACAAGAGCTTGCATTGACGGATAGGCCAGTCGGTTCCAAGATTCCGGTACCGAGTCCAAATATAAAGCATTCGACAAGTCTTCCATTGCTGTGCTAATGGTGAGCTCGCCCTAAAATGATAAAATATGAAAATCATATGAATTATCTTGATAAACAGTTTTCAGGTAGTTTGAAATTTAGTTTATAAGAACCTAAAATTGCGTTTTACTACAATTTTCTTTGTAATGTTCTGTTAAACTCAATTGACGCAAATAAACTATATATGTATACACTGAAACCTCCATTAACATATGCCTACCAACAACGGGAACCTCCAAACAACAGACAAATAATTTTTTGCAAAGTTTTACTGCAAGTCACATATGAGGCTCCAGACTCCAGACAAATGTTCTCCACTTAAAATTTGTAAACCAAATATTATGAAAACATGACATAAAACATTGTCTAAATTTTGAAACGCATGTCTGCTCAGTAGTTACAACTCCTTAAGATAGTACGTTGTGGGTTCGAGTGACGGCTTTCCAATAAAAGTAACCATTTTTCTGATATCTGTAAATTTATACTTAGTATCTTTTTCATGTTTTCACAGGCAACAAACAAACAAAAAAGCTGTTAACCTATTTAATAAAAGTACTGCCATGTCATCTGGTTGTAGGTGGGCATACAGGTGCCATAGAGTTTTTGTATTTACTGATGGAAACTCCCAGGGGGTACTCCGGATCCTTAGGGTGCAACCATAATTAGCACGCGGCAGCCATGTAGAAAGTGTAAAACAAAGCAATCAAAAATGGAACCAATAACAAGTTCTAAATATAAATTCATAAATTACATTCTGCCATTCTGGCTTGCTATATTTGACTGGTTGGCTAAGAAATGCGACATTTCACACGTTGATGTAAAATTTTGCCATAGTCAGACTGGGGTTTACAAGTTGGCGCCTGATAGGAAGCAGCCGGAAAAAGCATGCCCAGCTTGTTTTTATGATAAATGTTTTGTAAATTTTGCGTCCAAAATCGAGAATTTCACGAACGAAAAGACAAAATTTTAACTGAAAAAATGACCGATATATCCAATGAAGAAATATCATAGGAAGCTCTCTATAAAACTGCTGCGCATGCGTAAGCTTCACTTACTTAATGCTTGCATCAATTATACAGCTGGATTTTTACACACTTACCACTTAACACTTACAAGAGAAAGCTTTAAGTGTGTTGAAGATTTTAAATATCTTGGTTCATGGATAAACACCTCAGAAAAAGACATGAATACTCGAATTGGCATGGCGAGGGCTGCAGCAAACAAGATGGACATAATATGGAAGTCAGCATGGGATAGTGGTTAAGGCGCCGGACTCACAATCGCAAGGTCATGGGTTCGAGTCCCACCAAGGTCATACTTGCTGCGAAAGTGTAAGGAGAGCTGCTAACTCTCTGTAATTTCAGGCAAAGGCAAAAGGAATCACGAGGTGTGGTCACATCGAGAGGAAGGACCGGGGTCGCCCTAAAGGGCCCCCCTGATCTAGCCCCTCTCCCCCAAGAGCAAAAAAATTGGAATTGCGTACCATAAAATTCACCCAAAATAAATTCCGATGAAACGACAATTTAACCAAAAATGCAGAAGGTCATTCGATATTAAAATTTAAGCTAAAGCGATCTACTATCCTAAATTCAAACTATAAGCATGAAAGTTGATTCGATATTCGAACAAAATATAAGGCAATCCATTCTAAATTATCAGCGCTTCAAAAATTTCAAATCCGGGGAGGTAAGCCATCCACAAGAGAATGTTTTTTCAAAGAATCTGGAATTTCGTAATATAAAACCTTGATGCCATGGCAACTTTAACAATATTGTTGCCTGAATCAATCCATTCTAAATTCGAACCAAGAGTATAATTCGAATTAAAGGTAAAGCAATCTACTCAGAATTCGAACTAGCAGTACAAAAATCCATTCGATATTCGAACCAAATATAGAACAAGCTAATTTAAATTCGAGCTAAAAATACGGAAGTTTATTCGATACTCGAATTAAAGGTTAAGCAATCTACTCGGAATTCGAACTAACAATACGAAACTTCATTCGATATTCGAACAATATATAAAACAAGCTATTCTAAATTCGATCTATGAGTATAAAAGTTGACTCGATATTCGAATTAAAGGTAAAGCAATCTACTCAGAATTCAAACTAACAGTACGAAACTTCATTCTATATTCAAACAAAATATAAAACAAGCTATTCTAAATTCAAGCTAAAAGTACAAAAGTTTATTTGATATTCAAATTAAAGGTAAAGCAATCTACTCGGAATTCGAACTAACAGTACGAAACTTCATTCGATATTCGAACAAAATATAAAACAAGCTATT
Source organism: Phacellophora camtschatica (assembly GCA_036873815.1). Classification (NCBI taxonomy): domain Eukaryota; kingdom Metazoa; phylum Cnidaria; class Scyphozoa; order Semaeostomeae; family Ulmaridae; genus Phacellophora; species Phacellophora camtschatica. The sequence goes on along the minus strand of JAYJMH010073409.1, from coordinate 6,212 downwards.
CTAAATTCAAAGTATGAGTGTGAAAGTTGACTCGATATTCGAATTAAAGGGAAAGCAATCTACTCAAAATTCGAACCAACAGTACGGAAGTTCATTCGATATTCGAACAAAATATAAAACAAACTATTCTAAATTCGAACTATGAGTATGAAATTGGTCTCGATATTCGAATTAAAGGTAAAGCAATCTACTCGGAATTCGAACTAACAATACAAAACTTCATTCGATATTCGAACAATATATAAAACAAGCTATTCTAAATTCGAACTATGAGTATGAAAGTTGACTCGATATTTGAATTAAAGGCAAAGCAATCCGTTGATGATAATATCTCAGACACAGTTGTCACTAAGAAAATGCCATTTGAGAGCAGGGATAGGCCTTCGATCAAGAGATAGCGCATAAGAATTTGAAAACAGCTCGACGAGAGATAGCTTAGCCACCCAGGCTGGATGACAAAATAGCGCAAAATTGATAAGCGCAAAATTGATAAGCGATAAACAATGCAATTAGACAACTCTGTAATCATCAGTTGTAAACAAGCAATTAGGAAACGAAACAACAACAGCGGCGAGAGAAAACACACCACGGGAGATAATTTATGCCACCAGTAGGATTTTTAAAAACATAAATTTTGAATGTGAAAGTCCTGGAATTCTTTTATCCCCGTTCCTCTATACTTGGTCTCTCTTTTGCATGGATCCTCCTGAGTCTATTCACCATTTTTCGGTTTCAGGCACATGCACTTGCTATTCTCGCAAGGTATGGGACTCTGTGCTAGGCCCCTGAATAGCACGAGGCTAAACCAAGCAGGGCGACCCTGGTCCTTCCCCTCGATGTGGCCACACCCTCGTGATTCCTCTTTGCCTAGAATTACAGAGAGTTGGCAGCTCTCCTCACAAGTTCACAGCCAGCATGACTTCGGTGGGACTCAAACCGACGACCTTACGATCGTGAGTCAGGCGCCTTAACCAACTAGGCCATCCTCATCATCACCATAATTCTACTTCTTGCATCATTGAACATGAGGCAAACACATGCCATGCCATCATGAGAGCGGCCCCAGCAGCCAACAAAGAAATTATCGTCTTTCTTTGGGTCTTAAAATTGTTTCTACAAACATTAGCATAAAGGGAATTTAAGTGTGTGTTCAATAAAAACATCCTAATTTATGTGTGTTAATAAATTATATTTTTGCATACAGCTTAAATTTTTTAATAAAGAACTCTGAAAACAGATGTTTTTTTCATTTTTTCATTATGACAGAATAGTCAAAGATATAACAAGATTTTTCCAGTCTAAATGAATGAGCACCAATTCCTAATTTTCGACCTAATTTCTCAGGTGGAAAGTCTTTATTAAATTTTTATAATTAATCAATTTCCAAGATTTGAAGTTATATTTTTCAGATTTTATAATTTCACAATGCCCACAGGGTGTCCCAGAAAAAAAGGCTACATGTTCGCAAAACTATTGTAGAGGGGATTACCATTTAATATTTATGTTTCTGATTGCATTTAATAAACTAGACTTCAACTTAATGTTTGATACCTTAGTTGGCAAAATCAACCGATTAACCACCGAGTTATTCATAATTAGTAACCAAAGTTTAGGGTTTCTTCAAAACCAGAGGTTAGCCTTTCCATTGTATTGCTGAAAATTGGTTTCTTATGACAAAGGAGCTTTGAAGTTAACATTTGAGCAGTATTGATAAATGAATGGCAACACACAATGATAACTTGAAATCTAATTGCTGGTTGAAGGTAATGACACTAAGAAAACAAGAGAAAAAGCTAATTCTCTGACTTGGTCAAGGAGGAAATCTTATGAAAACTCATGACATGACTCAGAAACAGTGACTACCGAGTCAATTTTGCCAAGCAATACTTCAGGAAAAGTAGAGATGAATTTTACTACTTTGTTATTTTTTATTGCGATTGTAAAATATATGAAAAAGCAACAAAAACATTGTCACATACACTCTTTTGTGTTGTTGTAAGAACCAGATAATTTTTGGCGAGGCTCAATGTTCTTAAATTTCTAAAAATTTGAGGCTGAAATGTTCTTAAATTGTTCTTATTTTTGCACAGATAATTCTTTGGTAATTTTATCCCAATTGATGCCATGACCATTTTTTCCTGCTTTGTTTCAACAACACATAGAGAGCATTCATGTTTAGTATCATTCGTGTTCGTTTAGTTTAAGTAATTTGCATAGTAAGTAACAATCATTAAAAATAATTTCGTAATACTAAATTGGTGTTGAATTCTTTGGAAATGTTGGATCTGAGTCTTAGCATTTTCTTTTAAAAAAAAAAAAGTGAATGGTACAACTAGCAATCTTTTTCTAAGCACTTAAACCTACAAAGCAAATAAATCATGCTTTTGTTGGCTTGGGAATATGCTCTTCAAAAAACCAGTATAATTAAACAAAAAATAATGAAATTTTTCAATTAAAACTTTCCAATAATGAAATAAAAATTCTCATCAATTTAAATCATTTTGAAAAAACAAGATGAGATGCCAAATACCTTTTTCTGCATAAAACAACTTTGCACAAAAAATAAATTAAATAATAATGATTATACTGTATATATATTTGAGATCATAGATTTGAAATTTTAATGAATTGCATTTCAAGGACCGTCAAAAACTGGCTTTTGATTTTTTAGTGGAATTGTTTAAGAAGGAAAGGGGAGGGGGTACAAGAGGATCTGCTAATTAAAGGGGGGTCATTCTTTGTTATTTTTGAAGGTTCTTTGCCTTTTTACTTATGCATTCTTTTTTTCAACAAAAACATTACAGAAATTGTGTATATATTGTACAGGATAAAAAATCTTCACTGAATCAATCATCTAACATCATGTCCACTCCATTAAAATCATTAAACATTATGTAATCTTCACTAAAAATTTCTAAAGATTCTTAGCAATTTTCCAACCACTAGTAAAAGTTTATCAAATTTTCGTGGGCTTCACCAGCGAGTTGATCAAAACTTTTTATAAGAAGTTTCTTCATGAAAAACGGGGAAACGCTCTGAAAAAATTCTGTTTGGAGGGGGGAGAGGGAAGGGGGGATCACAAGCTGCTTAACAGACCAATTCTGTTAACAAAAAAACAAAAGTCAATTGATCCAGGCTGATCCACCCCTCAAATTTCCAGACGTTTTGTGTAAAATGAGAAAAGGACAGACTATTGTCTCAATACCCCCTGCTGGCCATCCCTCATTTAAATATCTGGATCTGCTCCTGTGTTGTTGATGGCTCCTGTGATATATAATCTTACCTGGTTTCACCGCTTTTGGTTTTGTACGTACTCTTGTAGAATCCTTCAAGTTTCTCTGACAAGGTACCATTATATCTTATAACAAGGGTGTAGTTTTGTCCTTCTTTTAATTCTTCGTTTGCTTGTATCATCAGCAAATCTTTCTCGCTGTTTATAACCCATTGATCTTTCACCAAAATATCGTCTGAACTAAATCCTTTCTTTGTTGATTTCTCAAGATAGGAATTCCTCAACAACAAAACATCCAGAACTGTGTTATCCTTGAAATGAAGAATTACTTTTGTCGTTGGTTTCAGGCACCGTATCAAGATTCTCGTCGACCCGACATACTTGAAAGTTGTTAGGTTCGGATGCAAAAAAATGTGATATTTCAACGGTTCGATGTCTTGTGGAAGTCGGAGTCCGTCGTACGAGAATTCGTTTCTTGTCAGCCGGCCTAGTCTGTCCTTCCTTCGACTGTTGGTTACAGCTCCGGCCACAACACCAAGTATGACTAAAGAAACAACGGAAAGAATGGCAATTGACAATTTGAAATTGGTTTTCAGCCAGCCCAACACACCGCCAGGAGCATCTTCGACAACTTTTTTTTGTTTTTTCGAATTCTGAGCAGAGTCCACATCGTTTAAGAGGCGTAATTCTTCGTCATCCGTAGTGGCGTAGCCGGCAGTTTCGTCCGCCATTATCTCCTGCCTTCCTTTATGCAACAAATTTAAAAAGACATTTGTTTATTTTGAAGAGATAATTTATGCAAATTAAATGAAACATCTGGTGCCAATTTGTGAGTGTTCCGCCGCGCAGCTCAGGATTAAAATTTTTGAAATATTCGCAAAAAATTCAAAATTGCAAAAATACTTCTCAAAAAATTCAAAAATCCAAAACAAATACAATTTCCTTCAGCTAAAGATTCACATTTTTCAACCTAACCGAAAAATTGAAGAAAATGTAAGATTTTTCGAATAATTAGTCATGCTTGATCACTGCATCACAAACAAGATATTCACAATGATGTTGCATAATTAATGATTTAGTGAACAAGTGATCTCGTAAGGGCGGGCGCTCACAAGGGTCAGCGGACAGCTGTTGTTGGATTAAGTTTGTGACTGCGGAGGCGGGCAGTTTCCAAATCAACAATTTTTTTAAAGAAACATATTGAGATGCAATGAAATATAAGTGTTTTCTTGTTATCTGCCTACCTCTGCGTCTCTCAAAACCGTTACAAGTTTAGGCATACTTCGTTTCGAGTGCCAATCCACGAATCGGGGCAGCAAGTTGCGAGCCGCATCGCGTAAATCGTGCATCATGAAACACGAAGGACACTCAAAACGTGTAACGGTTGAGAGATACACAAAGGTAGGCCAATAACGAGAAAAGAAAAAGTTTGAAGTTGGTTTGATTTCATTTTCAACTGCATTTGTTTGAAATATAGTTAGAGAGTCTCATGGCTCATGCTTAGATTTGCGTGCGTGCAACAAGCTAGCCTGCTTGCGTGCAACAAGCTAGCCGGCTCCCTCGAGTCTGCACGCAGGCTAGCAACAAGCAGGATTGCGTCAAAGCGGAAAAATAATTAAAGAAAATGCATCTATTCGCATTAAAGTGTTCAATTCCTGCCCACAACCCACCCACTCAGGAAGCTCGAACGCATTTTCTGAAGAAATGTAATCCTTTGAGTAAAACAATAATTCCAGCTGAGAATAAAGGAACGTTATAAACCGCAAACGGAGATCACATGGCAGAAGAATGAGAAATACGTAATTTATCTTGAGGCAACATGATAAAACAAAAAATGAAGCAAAAGAAAAATTTATATATTTCAGAAAAATTAATATAGAGGTACATCAAATTACAAAATTGAAATATGTAATCCAAAAATGTAATTCTCTGAGTAAAAAAATAATTCAAGCTGAGAATGAAGGAACGTTATAAACCGATTTTAAATTCTCTTTGGAATATAAAAAAGTAAAACCGTTTCTAGAAGCAAGAATGTTTTGAAGCATAGCGCATTGACTCAAGCAATAGGGAGGTCCAGGGGGGCCTTGGCCCCTTCAAATTTTCCTGCTCGGTTAATATAAATAGCATAAATATTCCACCTGGGGCATCGAATATAGGAATCTTTATCCATGGGCCCCCTCGAGCAAAAAATCGCATCCCAGTCCTTGCTTTTGTATGGTAATGCAAATTTAAATTTCCCACATAAAAGTATACCATACCACCCAGGGGGCTGTACCATCTAACTCGGATAGGCTCCCTATCCACGCCAGGTGGTACTGGCCCCCCTGGCCTATACCATTAATACATCTTGGATAGGCCCCTAATCCACGCTTGGTGGTACTCCCTCCCCTGACCCATACCATTAAGTACATCTACAAAACTGAGTGTTTTTAAATTAATGAGAAAACCTACTCCTTCCTCAAGGGAAACCTACCTTTCGTCAAACTGCAAAGGAAGTAACCAAAAAAATTAACATATTTTGTGACCCAAAAAAAACTATCTCCGTTTGCAGAGCTGTACATCGAATCCATGATACTACGAATCTCAAATTTTGCATATAATGACATGCGAAGGGTAAACTTAGAGCTTGCGATATCACCCAGTCACCTGTGACCTTGTCTACCTGTCCATACTTTATATTAAAATTGCACTAATCTTCGAGCTTTTAAGTTTATTCGAAGAAATATCATTCATTTCCAATTCATGTATTGACATCAAAACAACATGCTTCTTGGTTTAATGGAGACATGGGAGTTTAGAATTTGAAAATATTTAGTGATCAAATTCCCAAGTCGATACAGGAGAACGAGAAAGTGTAAAGTTGACGTCCCCTCGTCGGTTTGGGTAGTGTCCTGTCTTTTACCCGACCAGTCACATGACTGGTCATTCATTTTTGAATGGTACTCAACACACGAGACCGCGTTTCCGTTTTAAGAAGTAT
>JAYJMH010073398.1:0-10897 GCA_036873815.1 Phacellophora camtschatica | reverse complement strand
CCAAGCGCAGAAACCCATACCTTGCGAGAATAGCAAGTGTATGTGCCTAAAACTGAAAGGTTATGTATAACCCGTGTACCCTGCTGGAAACAAGTCATCTCGAGACTTTCGCGGGCTAGGCACGTTAAATACGATAACTCTAACTCAAACACTGCCTGTATTCCTCTTTTTCTATGGGTCATTGTAATCATAAATTTTGCGTTTGCAATTTGGTCGCCCTCGTCTGCTTTTCGCTATAAAGACGTTTCAAAATTAAGTATGACTTGTCATTTTCGTTGGCCATCTTGATAACTTTTAATCAGGTGCCTTTTTAAGTGCTTTATGTAAACTTTTCTCAAATGTTAAAAATAACACATTACGTACAAGGTTTAAAACGACTGCCGTGCCAGAGTCGTGCCTGTTTTGATCCTAACACAATTAGGTTCTCGGCACATGAGAAGTACGGCGTTTGAACTAGGCTTTTGCCAGGTTTCTTATTTTTATTGAACATGTAAATCAATTGACAAAGTGCAAGTAAAACACAGTTGCATAATTGCCTATCAATAATTTGTGGTCACACAATAAAATTAATAATCACAGCATTTCCAATAAAATTATGAAAATTGTCAGGAAGGTGATAATTGTGGGTAACTCATTTCCTTTTTTTATATTTATAATCATTTATACTTTACATCTGCCCCTCAACTGACGCAATGAAAACACATTAAGTTTGATCACCACATTATGGGGTTTGTTTTTATGCTCTTGGGAAGTCATTGGCAATAATTCAAGAAGGCGAAGTTGAAAATGATGCTTCAAATACAGGCATCAAAACAAAATCAATGATTAGATAACAAAGGTAGAAAAGTTGCATTGCTACTCTCCTGGATATGGAAGAGATATTCGAATAAATTAAAACTAGATAAATATAACAAATTGACTTTGATCATTCGCAAGGAGTTTAATTAGAGAGAAAATGCAAGCCTCAAAATACAATATTTTAAATATTTATTTTATGATAAATGTATTTGTGGAGTTTAAAATCTTGTGTACATTTTTGCTTTATCTTTTTTAGGCCAATTAAATTTTTTCAAGAAAAGCTGGTTGTTATCCAAATATTATTTTTACTGCATTCTCCATAATGTTTGATATATATATATAAGTTGCTTTAATCTAGAGAGAGTTGAGTAATTGCTAATACAAATAAATAATGTTAATAAATTTTAAAAGAAGCTTAAAAGAATGTATGTAATACCTTCTCAACCTCCAAGAGATGAATTCGGAGCACTTGGATTGCATGGATGATCTAGAATATATAATACTTGCTTAATATATCAGAAGCCTTTGCGTTCTAAAATAGACTTCATGCAGGAAGATTTCCCGAAATTAAATGTACAAATCATATATCAGTTGACCCCAAAAAGCTACATATTTGCTAAGCTGCTGTGCAGGAGTACAAGTTTTTTTATACTTTTGTTTCTTCTTGATTATTTTAGAAGAAATGTTAACTGAAAGTTGGATACTTTGCTTTGAAAAATTGACCCAATAATCGCTGAGTTACACCGAGTGAAATTATACCTTTTGTGTTTCTGCAAAACAAGAGGTTTTGATAATGAATGATGACAATGAATATTAAAATCGTGTGACTATCATACGTAAATTTCTGAATTGATTTTAAAACTTTTGAGCTGAATTTATATATGTTCTACATTGACAGTTTGGTATGTCAAATTTTGAATGAACTGTTGCAAAAAGTCAATAATCAAATTATTCAATATGGCTGCTTTGGAGTCATGTCATAAGTTCCGGTACCATGGGTATAAATTTTGATAAGATACATGTTTTTTATAAGAAACTCATTGGTGAAACCCACGAAAAGTTAAGAAACTTTTACTAGTGAATGAAAAATTGCTAAGAAACTTCTGAATTTTTTTAATGAAGATTATATAATGCTTAATGAATTAATGGAGTAGACATGATGTTAGATGATTGATTTGATGAAGACTTTTTATCCTGTACAACATATACCCAGTTTTTGTTGAAAAAGGAATGCATAGTAAAAAACGGAATTTCATATATTAAATTGGGAAACTTTGAAGAAACTTTTAATTTTTTAAGAAAATGGCCCAAAATTTACTTTGGCGAGTAGAGCCTTAGCCAGATTTCTCATATAAATAAAATGTATCCTCCTTCTGGTATCTTTCATAAGATAGTTGCTTTAAATAATTTATTTTCTTTTATTCAAAGGGTATCATGAAAATCTCGCATGTAGTTAAAAGTCTGGTATGCGGCAATATCAAAAATAGTACAAATTTATTTTAATGGAGTAAAAAGTACTGGCGCATACGTGAAGGGCAAATATAAGCGATAAATAATTTTTACATTGAACTTTCATCCAAAAAATTCCGTCAAAGAGTGAAACTTATTCCAAACCAAAAAAAACCTCCTGTCTTGCCCATGAACTGCATTTTAAATTTTGATTTTTAACTAGTACAAGTCATATTTCATTGAATATTGTAAAGCCTTAAACGATTATTGCAATCAAATTATACGAAAGAAAATTTGCTTTAGTATGCTTTGCAATGATTCGTGCTAGTAGTAGAAGTGATTATTTTGAGTTATACAGGTGGCGTTTAATCTTGTTATTTGCCAATTTCCAAAATAAAAACGCTACCCACAAGAGGAATGGTTTGTTGGCATGGTAGCATTTGAAATGTGATTCCGCGTCCAAAGCAACAAATGTTTAGGTCAGAAAAACAATCAAAATCAGTACGGAAACTATAGTCTACCCATAAAGTATATACCTACTATGAAGAGGGGGGAGGGGATTGGGTAAACCAAAAGCTTACATCTATTGTTATTGTCAGAGTTACTAGTCAGTTGTTCATTTTGCTTACAAGGAAGAACTATGGTAAAAAATGTTCAAATTTCCGCCTAGCTATTCAAAGTTTAAGAGATTTCTTGCAACTAACAGAGAAAATCAAAATATAACTTTTCCGTTCGTTCAAGTTCTAAACCAATCAGTGATCCGAAAGGGAATCTAAAAAGTTCGTTAACAAAAACATAATTTTCTAATTACCGTGCTGATTTTAAGTTTGCCGGGTATTAAATCATTTTATATAATCATGAAAAAATGCATACCAAAAATAGTTTTAGGAAATAATAAAAATATGGCTAAAAATATGAAATCTCCAAAAATTGACAATGACAAAAACAAGCAAAACTATTGAATCTTATTACAGTTTTTTTTCCATCGACCTCGTTCTCAAGGATTTTTAATGAAACGTTTCCTGGTAAATGTTTCAGAGTTCATTGTGGCTCGCAGTCGCACAAAAGATTAGAATCTCGGGTCAATCGCCCATTTATGAAGTAAAAGGTGTTTAACGCCGAGGTCTTTATAAATTCACATTGCACGCCCCTGTTACAGAAAGACCAATCAAGTCTCAACTTGTCATGCTTGAAGAAATCTGAGAATACGTGTAAATTCAACCTTCCAAAATTGTCCTCGTAAACACACGTTCTCTAGTTTTTTCAAAAAGAGAAGAGAACGGAAAGATTACATTTTATTCATTGTCTCGTCCTGAACCTAACTGCATGATTTAATTTTGGCGACCTTGCCAAAACGAGACAATGTTATCTTCTGTTCCACAAGGGAGAAGTAAATATCAAGAGATTTATTATGTGATTGACTGTCCAAAGCGTAAAAAAACAAAAAACGCCACATTCTAACAGAGTTTGAAAGAGAAAATCTGGTTAGATATTGTGAAAAGAATTTTCAAATTTAACAAACTAAACTATTTGTTATCTGGCCTGACACGCAAAACACTGCATACTCGAAAGTTCGGGGGGGGGGGGGCAAACAAAGCACATAAAAGTCCAATTAGTAGAATGTTGCAGAGTTTCCATTTATTTATTTAAAAAAGGGAAACATGATATAGCAATTAATAATGATGGCTGATAAGATGAAATTATTATGAAAAACTAGGAGAACTGCTAAAATTTCAATATTAATAAGGAGGCGTTCATATTGAAATTAATGGGGAGGGGAACACTAGTATTCAACAAAGGCGCTTATTTGGAAAAGAGGAGCCATGTCTGTATATTCTGCCAAAAAATTGGGGGCAATGGTCTCTCTGGACCTCTCCTCTTACGTCGGTATCTATAACAAATTATCATTGCTAATTTATCATTAATAATTATTTATCATGCGTTTCGTACCACTTCTTTAGTTGCAATAACTTTTGTAAACAAGTAGACGGATAAAGTTTATGGGAAAAATAGTCACTTTGAAAATAAGGATGTTTTCAAGCCAAAGAAAATGTATTTTGGGTTTTATTTTCCAGAACCACTCGCAACGATGTGAAAACACACGTATGGCCGCAAAAACTCAACAAAAAAGGACTGAAAATGAATCTCTTTCAATCAAATATAACTGTAACTATACAGCAAACCATTGTGTATTGGTTTTGGAATGAAACTACAATGATTTGCAATTTTCAGAGACAATAACTAAATATTACATTAGCAATGCTGTAATTTGTTTATTTTCCTTCAGGGCAGGAAAGTAATCTCCGATGCGATATTTTTCTTTTCGAAAATCATTTCTGATTACAATTTGTATTCAAACTGTTTCCCGGCCAACAGGAAAATTGCATAGCAAACCGGGCCGTATGGCATTCGAACGACCTCTAAAGCATCCAGAACTGCATAACTGCATTTCCCAGATAGTGGTACTAAATAGACACTGTGTTGAATGGCAATTCTAAGGTATTCTGTATTGAATGGCAATTCTTCCTCTTTAGTTGCTAATGATTCGCTGGCAAGAGTATTGGCTTTATAAACGGATTGGGAAATAGGACACCGGAAAGTGTTCACGAAGGGTCTTGATTGTTCAGACAAAATTGCTTCTTCGTAGCAGTTTACGTTTGTGCGACGCAGCTAGGTTGCAAATACGATCGATTTCTATTGCTTCCAATATCCACAGTGCCAAATTCAAAAATGTTATTGTCCTCAAAAGGTGATGGGACTGAATCTAACTGAACGCATACGTAGAAAATAGGTTTTTTTGAATTGATGTTGCTTTGGTTGCATGAGAGAATAAGGTGCAATAATAAAATGTAAAATACAATTTTGCGTAGAATACTAATTTTATCACATACAGTTAGTTAATAAACGATATCTCAGACCTTTATGGGAAACAAAAAATTTGTTCTCAACACTGAAACTAATTTCCCAGAACAATTAATAAAAAAGGAACGGATTATGTGTGAAAACTATCATTAATTTTCTATCATTAATAGCATCATAAATCTTCGAAGTGATGCCTGTGACCACCTAAGGTTAAAAGGCAGCTGAAATCATTAAAAAGGAAAAGAAATCGTAAGAAAATCTTCAGAAATTTGAAACAATTTGATAGATGAGACCAAACTTTTGGAAAAATGTATTGACATTTTATGCTTACCTTGTTTCATTTTTAATAATCTACTGTATGGTTATGACTCTTGTAAAATTGGTCTCTAAAGTAAAATTCCCAGTAAACTCATGTATCAAAGAAAGCAAGAGCTTAGTATTAATCTAAGCACATTAGCCATGCTCTATTTTTATTCAAACGGAACAGATGTGTGCAGATGAAGTACTTTTTGGAAGGGCAAATTTAGATCTCTTTTCTCTTTTCTGCAGCAGATCATCAAATCTGTACACGTTTTTGGGAAAACACGGTTGTATTAAGTATGTTAACTCCATTAGATTTTACCTACAGTTAATACTACCAAGTAGGGGTGCTCTGAAAATATGTGCAGATTTACTAGTCTGTAGCACATTGCACCTGAATTTAAAAAATAAGGAATAATAGAATAAAAAGCTGCTACTGAGTATTGGTTTTAAATGTCACTGAAACGAATTTATTTATTTAACGCTTTTTTCATTTAATGGAAAGGTAGCACATGAAAAAAATTCTAAAATGATCCTACAACTAATTATTTCAAATGTTTGTCGCCAAATAAGGAAACTATTAATGAAATCTAGACCAACTAATTTTTGCCTTTAATATTGGTCCTTGTCTTCTGCCTTTGTAAATTATAAAGTTAAACAGCAATGTACAACCACCTAGATGTACATGGAGAATGGAGATGTACAACCACCGTAACTTTCTTTTGATTGCTAAATTTTGTTCACAAGACTGTTTATTGGGCCATGTTTCAGTCCTTTTAGAATTAACTAAAATATATAATTTTCAATGTTCATTAATCATACATTATCATTAATTAATCATGTATAGCAAAAACAGATACAAAATTAAGCTTCAGAAAACCATGGGCTGTAAGAAACGCGAGTTGTTGTTTCGTTGTTGTTCCCTACTACCCTTGACGGTTTTTGTCGTTCATTTACAGGACACAAGGAATTAGGACACAAGGAATTAGGACACAAAAATTTGCATTTCTCGAAGCGCATCAGAAAACTAGAAAAATAAAACATCAAGAATGCTTTCAAACTAAAACAAAGTTAATCCAGAACATTATGAATTTTCCTATAAGTTGCAGTTTTTAAAAAACTAGAAAACCAATATTGAAAAAACGTCCAAGTTTCTAAACAAAAGCAATTATTTATTATTTTGTAAATTATTTTGGTATCTCAGAACGTATTTACAGTAAGTAGTATTTAAGTGTGGGGATGTCGAGAACATGCCTTGAAAAGTACTTTTAAGCTGTTTTAGAAGTGAAGGAAAAATTTGCAAAAATCAATTAAAACAATAAGCCTCAACTTGAAGGTTTCTTGTATAAGAAAGCGTGTGCCTTATTTTCATTTATTTATCATCTCAAAGCTTGACAATAAGATTTTCAAGAAGTGTTCATGAAGAATGTTTTAAAATTATAAAACAATAAAGCAATGAAATTTATATAAGCAAGACGAAAATACTTACCAAGCCATCTATTTCTGGATCAGATGTAAACACTGACTGGTTATCTCTTATCTGGAATTAATTATTTCAACATTATAAAAAAGACAGCTTCAGCAAAAGATGAAACTAAATAAGCTCTTCTTATTTTAGAAAATAGGTTTCTGACCGGCTTGAAGGGAACAGTATAATTTGTTCTTTTCTCGATCCGCTTAAATGAAAAAAGCATTCAAAATTCTTAAATTCGCCTTTCATTTAGGCCACAAGGAATTAATGCCTTGTTTCTATTGCTCTGTTTTCCCTTGTATTCCATTAGCTTTAGTAAAAAGTACTACCTGTTACCATTTTCCATAAGAGCGAAAACGTCACGAAAATGTTACAAAAAATACGCACAAAAATGTTACAAAAAATACCACGGGCTTCAGGAAACGCAAAAGATGAATTTATTACTTTGTGGTTTTTTTCCTTTTTGTTTCTTTTTATTTTTTGTCATTTTCTCCACCTAACCTACATTTCGTGTTTCGATTTGTGCAGTTACAGGGAAACAAGGAGACGACTCATCTTTCTTCTCGTTTCCCAGTGACAAAAATTAAAACACGGAATGTAAAACAGATGGAATAAGATAAATCGAACTAGGAATAAATGAAAAAAATTCCCAACTGAATTCCCAATTTCCACTGTGCTAATGAATAAATTTATCTCAGCTTTTAATACGTGATTAAGCATAGCAACATGTTATCACATGATTAAACATAGCAACATAGGCCTTTGGTATGATGGCCAAACTCTTGTGGTATAGGTCTGGGCATATGACATGGTGTTTCGGTGATCATTGAGTATCACAATATTTGCTCTGCTTGCTTCTGAAATTAATATGAAAATTACGAATAAAAGTTGACAAAGTAACTACTGTTTTACTTCATATTTTATTATTTTATTTTCTTTTTTGTTTGCTGTTGTAAAATGAATCAGTTGTTGCACTCCGTGAGTCGTCAAACGATCATATTTCATCAAAGAATAAGAAAAAATAGGCTCTCGGATAGAGTCCAAACTTTAAGTAAACTTTCTTGAATGTCCATCGAAAGACTTAAAAGCCCATTTAATGCCCAAGTAAACGCTGCGATGGCGGGAGAGAGGGCAACAGGGCAGCTGCATCCTTTACCTCAAGGAAAAAGCTGAATTCTTTTATTTTTCGATTCTTTTGCTCTAATTTTCAGGGTTCTGCTTGGTTGCCCTGAGCTTTCGACATGCCATATTAGGACATTACACATTACACAACCGAATGTAATGTCGCTAAGAACTGCAGAAGCCAGTTTTCAATAAAAGTTTTTGTGTAAAATATGCAAAATGTGAAAGAGCAAGTAAATTAAAAAATTTAGCAAATTTATAATATATACCAAAATGACTCAAAAAATGATCCGATGCTTGAAAAATTACCAAGGTTCAAGTGTGTTACCAATCATAATTGTTCCGCTTTAAAAGCTGACATCGCTATAAATCGTTAGAAATGCTATAAATATGATGCAAAAATATCGTTTGTTTTAAAAGATATATGTTTTAAAATCTATTTTTAAATTTAAATTGCAAAGGATTTGAAAAGTATCGCTGAAATTTAGATTTTTTAGAAATTAGATTTTTCAAAATTATGGTATCATTGGTCAAAGTTACCAAAATCAACTCGGTCTTTCTCATGCTAGCAGAAAAACATTTTTTTGCAATTGGTGATTTTTCAAACGTCGGAACTTCTTTTGGGTAATCCTGTAGTTATTTCATTCTATACCTGCTTTGCAAATGCCCAAATATCATCAGAAAATGATGCAGAGGAACATATGTCCCCATGTGCACTGCCACACCTTGGAGTGCATGTAGCAAGCTCACATTTCTCAAAGATGAGTGCCAGCAGCGGAAACAATGGGTGCCTGTTGAAATCAAGAAACAAAAAATGAACCTAGCTAGCTACTGTCTAAGGCATTATAAGACATTTAAGTCCAGAAATTCTTTACAGTAAGCCTTGGTTACACAACACAAACAAATTCCGGTTCGCCCCAAGTTAGGTTAGTTTCTGAAAATTTGTGGTGAATGCAAATCAGTGTCAAACCCGGGTTAGCTTTATATTGCATGCATGCGAGGTTTAAAAAAATCTAAAGCGAAAATTAATCCACGCGAAAGATTTGAAATTTTGTCGTCTGCGAAAATTAATCCACGTGAAAATTCAGGGAACCATAAATGCACAATTAAAAAAGTAGTTTCTGCGAAATGGGGGCGGGACGTGAAAATGAAAAATTATACCATTGGAAAAGGGAGCCATCCACAAAAATTAATGCACGCGAAACTTTCAAAATCAAGCATCCGCGAAATTTTTACATATGAAAATTAATTCACTATAGATGGTAGATCAGTTTGTAAACGCACGAAATCTTATGTAGTTTAACATTTAAAATTTGCTGAAATAAAGAAAAAGAAATCGTGGATTGACTCGGCCTTTTAATCAGCATTTTAATAAACAATAAGATATTTTTGAAGAAGGATGTTTCGTTATAGTAAGTTACTAGTGCAACATTGCTAGGCATTAAAGACAAATTTAATTGCAAGGTAATGACAAAATTTAGCAAATAAATATTTAATATGACTTCCTCAAAATTCTGACAGCGAGCAATTGATATATTTTATGCAGTAAGTAGCTTGGCTAAATGAATGTCTGAGGTTCTTCAAAGAAAATTTACACTTTATAGTTTGTTAGTTAACCATTAAAGAAATTTACATTTCAAGTTTCCAAGACAGATGATCAGGACCTTTATTACATTCTTGTTAGCCACATTTTGCGATATGATTTTTTTTTACTGATGAAGAAATAGCAAATAAATATACCGGATAACCTAAAAAGACGTTGCACTTGCAGGTTTAGAAATCTGAGAAGAGAAGAGCCATCCGCTTTTTGCAATTCTACGTTATAAGATAAATCAAAGGCCAAATTAGCATACAAAAATATTTTTTAAACAAACCATTTTATCATTCTGTCATTTTATCTTTTAAGCAATTTATATATATACGCCTTTTTCCCGTATACATATATATATATATATCTTGAATATTTATCTAAGTTGACCTTATATCAACCTGCAATATCTTAAAATATTTAAATTGCTCACTCTTTAACCAATATAAAAACAGGCAAGTTTTTGTATTATCCCCCCGTATTTACATGTCAGTGCTTTACTACTTACCAAAATCAGCATTCTTGTTCTCTGCAACACCACTAGAGTAAAATGAAATAATGGGAGTCCCCCAAAAAGCTACACTTTTGCAAAGGTTTCTGATCGCAGGTTAAGGAGACTTCAACTTTAAGTTTGATTCCTTTGTTGAGTAAATCAACTGAGCTTAAACTGAAAATGTAGGCAGGGGCGAAACTAAAAAATATTTTTGGGGGGTACAACTACAGAATTTGCCGACAAAAAGGGCGTGGTTACTAAAAACAAATCGAACTTCCACGTGACTAAATCTTCAACCTGCCCCAATACGATGCCAGTCGGACATGTAGTATTTTTGCAGCTTATCACATATGTTTGGGGCCCGGGGGTACTCACCGGGAAAGTTTTTGTGACCCCGCCCTTCAGATTGGCTTAGAACGATTCCAATATATGTTTCATATCAATTAAGGTTTAGCAAAATTTTAAAATTTAAGATTGCTGGAATGGCCATCGAGCCTGTTTTTAGATTCTAATGACGAAAAGGCTGAATTTTTTAGTAAAATTATAATTTTAGACAACTAGATTGACTGTTTGGCTTCTACATTACTTTAATAAACTATTGACGTTGTTTTGCGAAAGTTTTAAACTTAAGATTGCTAGAGGCTGGCGTAGCCATTTCTCACACAGGATGGAAATGACAAAAACAGGGATTTCCCTGGAAAAAAATTTGAATTAATATTATCCAAACTAATATGATATTCGAATAAGAATATTATTTTTGTAACATTTAATTATAAATATTAACGATAATAATGAGCGACGTTTCGATGTCATC
>JAYJMH010073387.1:0-10899 GCA_036873815.1 Phacellophora camtschatica | reverse complement strand
TTGAAATGTACGCAAAGAGTTTAGCAGAAATGATAAAATGGTACTTCCGCCTTGACCACCAAAACTATGCCCGTTGGGGTACGGTTCATTGGATTGATCTCCAAGAAATGAAGGCTAGAAATCCGGATGTCTACAGAGAATTCAGCAATGGCAAGTTTACAGTAAGGAAGTCAGAAAGAGCATTTTCGGACATCGCATTGGATCAAGGACACGAACAGATGAATAAATATGTTAAAGGTAAGCACTTTTGAAGAATAACAATGCAATCAATGTTTGACTGGTGGCGCAGCTTAGAAACCGTAGATTGTCGGAAGCATCTTTGATTGTCGGAAGCATCATTCCATGACTGAATACATGATGTTTCTACCTATATGCATACATTAGTCTCGTTTTCATCTTAAAGAATGTGTCAGTGTCAGTGTCAGTGTCAGTGTCAGTGTCAGTGTCAGTGTCAGTGTCAGTGTCAGTGTCAGTGTCAGTGTCAGTGTTCTGTTCAATTTAAACATGACAGCAGAAAACTTTATCAATTTTCATCAATTTTCCCTAGGAGACGGTGGTGTTATTGGCATAACTGCGGATCCACATGCACTGCGAAGATGGATGGTATCTGGACCCGAAATATCACGCATCATTCACGAGTTTGAAGAGGCTAGAGAAAGAGTCACAAATATTCAACGGAAACATCATGAGCAAACTCCAGTGACGCAAATACGGTTCGCAAAGCAGGTTCAGTCTTTGGTGTCAACTATAGCAGATCATGGAAATCCTTTCGAAGAAGAATCAGATGATCTCTTCTCATTGCACACTAAAGTTTCCGTTGATAAGAACTTAGTTTGTAAACTTCAAACAGTAATGGAACAAGGCCATGAACAGTTCTCAAATTTTGTTCAAACTCGATTCATTGACAAAAGTGTTGATTTAGATGACAAAATACAAAGAAACAAGAATAAGATCTTTACAACTCAAGTCACAAAGAAGAGTAACAACGGCAAAATAAAGTTAGTAGAAGCAAAGCAAGAGATCCAACTCTTCTCCCGATTGTATATTGCCTGCCAAACACGCGAAAGCGATCTTAGCGAATTTTTTAGCTACGAGAATCATGCCTATCCACCAAGCCTATCGCTTGGTGGTGAAATACGGAAAGGAAACAAAAGTGATCTTTTAACATGCTTTGCGTCAATCTCTGAACCAGAATGTGAGACTCCATCAGCAACATCGACAATACTTGATGGTGCAGCTATCGTTCACATGGTAAAACCAGATGGTTGTAAAACTTTTGCAGAATACGCAAATCAACGTTTTACCCCATTCATCATGCGGATGTTCTGTGGAAGTATCCGACGAGTGGATCTCGTATGGGATTCATATAAACAGGATAGCCTGAAAGCTGCAGAGAGAAAACGCCGGGGATATGGTGAGCGAAGAAAAGTCACCGATAATTCTCCGATGCCCCGAAATTGGATTTCATTTTTACGAGTAGACGAAAATAAAATGGAGCTGTTTGCATTTCTTGGAAAGCATTTACTGAGGCATGCGGAGCAGGAAGTGTCTTTGGGGAAAATTGTTGTGACCACCAATACCACTGTAAGTTGTTTTCCACCCCATACGCCAGCTGAAGTGTCTGCTATCTCACCATGTACGCACGAAGAAGCAGATACTCGTTGCATTCTTCATGTGCTGAGCTGTGTGCAAGAAGGCCACAAGCAAGTAATCATCCGAACGGTGGATACGGATATAGTTGTGCTCGCAATATCAGTTATGTCGAGATTACGCAGTTACGGGATGGAAGAGTTGTGGATAAGCTTTGGCACCGGAAAGAATTTTCGACATATTCCAATTCACGAGCTCGCATGCTGCCTTGGTGATGATAGGTCAATGGTCATGCCTCTCTTTCACGCCTTGACCGGTTGTGATACTGTGTCATATTTTGCCAACATCGGGAAAAAAACTGCCTGGCAAAGGTGGAATTCTTTTCCAGAGATGACAGGAGCATTGTCGACGTTGCAAGTTGCTGCGGAATTGAATCCAGAAAACCTTCCGAAATCTGCTTGTCAGACAATAGAGAAATTCGTGGTTTGTCTGTACGATAAGAGCAGTGCGATTACAGAAGAAGCAGTATCAGTCAATGCCTCTCGAAAGGATTTGTTTGCGCATGCGAAGCAATTTTAAATTTCGAATGGATCTTGTTTGCAATAAAAAAGCAGGACTACAACCTTACAATTTTTGCCTAATATTTCCAATTTTGAGAGGCCTGGTTTTATGCCAGGAAGCAAGACTATAACCTTAAAATTTAATAATTAAAAGCTCCTAATTTCGACAGGCCTCGTTTTCAGCAAAAACAAAAGGTTATAACCATACAATTTATACAAAAAACGTCCTATTACAAAAGGTCACGTTATCAGTCAAAAGCAAAGCTATAACCGTAAAATATAATCAAAACACTTCATGTTTAAAAAGATCTCTTTCTCAGCAAAAAATACAAGGATACTTTAAAATTTGGGCAAAAAACTGCCAATTTTGAAAGGCCCCGTTTTCAGCCAGAACGCAAGGCTGTACCCTTACAATTTAAGTAGAAAATTTCCACTTTCAAAAGGCCTAATTCTCTGCCAGAAAGCATGGCTGTAACCTTACACATTAGGCCAAAAAACATTTAAGCCAAAGGCCTCATTATAATCCAAAAACCAAGGCTGTAACCTTACAATTAAGCCAAAAAACCACCAATTTAAAAACGACCGTTTTTCAGCAGAAAGAAAGACTATAGTCTTTCAATTTAGGCACAGAACTTCCAATTTCGAAAGTCCTCGTTTTCAGTCAAAATGCATGGCCATAACCTTACATTTTAGGCTAAAAGACTTAATTCAAAAGGTCTAATTTTCAGCGAGAAAGCAAGGTTATAGCCTTCCATTTTAGACCAAAAATCTTTCAGTTCGAAAAGGCCTCGTTTTCAGCCAAAATGCAAGGTTATAACCTTGCAATTTAGGCCAAAAAACTTTCAATTTCAAAAGCCTTTTGTTCAGCCAGAAAGCAAGGCCATAACCTTCCAATGTAGGCCAAAACTTCCAATTTCAAAAGCCCTCGTTTGCAGTGAAAAGCAAGGTTATAACATTACAATTTACAAGGAATAGTTTCAAAAGCAAACAAGTTTGATTTAAATGAAATGTTGTGAAATTCAATAACTTTTCATTGCAATCTTCCCTTATTATTTTTTCTGTTCATCCAAACCAAGATATTCATTAACCCTATCTGGACCAGGCTATTTTTAGCAACATCAGACCGGGGGGGGGCTAAATTAGTAAGGGCTACTGATTTGCCTCATAAATCAAAATTGGTAGGAGCTACTGATTTGCAATTAAGACAACATGATCTATATATCAAATGCGAACAATAGTCAAATTTTCAGGGTCATTAGGACTCTGACGTCATGATGAGGTCACAAAAACGAATTTTGAGGAAATTTTACAACTCAAAGGTGGGTAAGGTTTTTTATTTTTTATTTATTATTACAATTTGGAATTTTTGTTCTGGATTGCAATTAGAAGGACACTAAGGCCATTTTATTTCAAAAAGCAGGTAGTTTAGAATGTATATGAATTTTTTGAAAGTTTTTTGTGCATGTCCAGTGAAAAAGTGTTATTAAAACGTTGGAAATAATTTTTTTTGCAAAATTATCATGCGTCATGATGTATTAAGCTACATTTTAGAGTAAAACCATGAGAAAAACTCATAACAATGCTCCACATGTCAGAAAAAAGAAGGAATTATGACGTCATCAAAATCTAAAAATAGATTCAAATTAAATTTTGTTACTGTCACATTGTGCCACTGTACTCCATTAATCTGCTGGCCAATTCTCAAACTGAATGCACCCTTTATAAGATCTCTACAAAGCAACATATAAAATTTACAAGAGTACTCTCTCAAAAACCCCTTGCCATGACAACTGTTTACATGTAAACACATTGCAACATTCCTAGATAATATTTAAGAAAAGTCAAAAAGTTCCATAAGCGTCTGAAAGACTCTTCTTTAGTTGTCTTAGAAAATGTAGGAGGGGGGGTTAAGTAAAGGACAAAGCTTATAACAGACGAGAGAGAGGAAGCATTTGTCGGTGAGAAGTCCACTGATTTAACTGAAGCCATAAGCAGTCAAAACCCCTGATCAGGAAGCCAAGAGGTAACATCAACTTTCGTTGATCATTCGAATGAGCAATGCTGTACCTTTTCCAGCCAAGGTTCGCATATTTGAAGAAGCCTATATGAGCTAATTAATTCCCCAGTCAGCGTAGACCACGGAAGCCTAGAAATATTGACCGTCACCGATAATTTGATGGGGGAAAGTAATGCTTCTGTCAGCCATGAGTCAGGAAGCCACAAGGAGCTCTTTTTAGAGAACGGTCCCCCATTTTGGTAAAAGACAAGCGTGGTGGAGAAAATCCATCTCAGAGTTGCTAGATATTTTCAAGAAAACTAAACAGAGAGAACTGACGATTGTAAATATTGTTAATGAGTGTGTTTGAGAAAGCCTTTTTGATACCCTACTTTGAGAGAATACGAGACTGCCATTGCCTTTCAGTGTAGCTATTTTCATACGAAGTGCACAAAATATCTTCATTCCAAAAGGTTTGTCAAATACTAAAAGAAGAAAAATTGCCAATTTTGTGGAGGAGGTGTTATCCTGGAGAGTATGACTGTGAAAAAGCTCAAAGATAACTGCTCCAGAAGCCACTTGCTTGCAATCAGAATTGAAAATTAAGGTATATTTATCGTAGAAAGGAGGGATGAACTCTTTTACAATACGATGATGGCGACAATCCAGAATTTAACAAAAAGGTAAGAAGATCACCCCAGGAATATTGATTTTGTGAATGATATTCTCTTTTTGCCTATCAACGAAGCTGAAAAAGAACGTATTAAAGACGCTTTATCTAGCACATAGAACATAAGTAAAAGAGAAGCACAAAAAAGATACGGAATATCAGGGATGAAGCACTGTGGGGAAAATATATCAAATGCTTTGGACACTAAGAAAAACGTCCAGCACATGAATGAAGCTATTTTGAGGATTGAGTTGCAAGCGTTCCTTGACAGAGAGGCTGTAGACAAACAAAGATCTCTTACTGCCTTGAGCGACGATTTATTAGAATATGACTATGATTTTGACATAAATGACATGGATGATGAGGCAAGCATAAAACCATCCTAAAATTACACAACAGATGAAATGGTATCATTGAGCGTGAAAAATCAAAAGCACATTTACGAGCAGAGAACGATGCCAACATGGGAGTCTTTCATTTTATTTTCAGATGGTTATGAACTATTACAAGAGTGCAATTTCAACTGGGGCTCATTTATGAAGCATATTAATTGCATATTTTAGCAAAGATAAGTTGTTGATGAGGAAATAGTGTGAAGGATTTTGACACAACACTATTTTGTCTGTGGTGCAAAAACATTAAGTAATGTTGAACAACGCACACAGAGATGAAATTTCCGACATATCAGAATCAGACAATGAGTCGGATGAACAATCCCAAGCACAATCAAATGTGGACGTCACAAATTCTGTAATGAGAATTTAAGATTAATGGAGAAAAATATTTAAAATCAGCGTAGCCAAAAAAGAAATTATGAACAGAAAAAGTTTGAAAGGCACTAATGGAATTTAAAAACAGTTTTCAGATATAGAAGAGGTTATGGAGGCAATCACCAAAGACATAGATGTCAGTGCAGATAGATGGAGAAGAACTGGAGAATATACAACAACAGACAACATCAAGAACAGGAAGAGAAAATTTTTTTGAAAACTAAGAGAAGAGCTTATGCAACATTACAAGCGAAATTCCAGCATTGGTACAGTTGCTGAGTTGTGTGCAAAGCTGAAAGAGCAACGGAGAGCAAGTCTAAGATAAAAATAGGCTGCTAACATAAGATTTCAAAGGTATGGAAAGGATTTCTCATAAAGCTCAGTGCAGATACGCACTGGAGCTGATCATTGCACAGAAGCCTTGATAAACTGGAGAAGGACAGTACACGTATGACCATCTTTGTAAGGGTTGATCAGGCAGGTCTTCGTTTGGAAACAATGTATACACAGAAACAGTGTGGTTCACAAATGGATGAAAATATAGTAAGCAACTGTAATTTAAATTAGTTTATATAACTTTCCAGAGACAAATAATTGCGTTGAAATGTGCGTTGGTGTAGTGTAGTCAAGACAAGCCTGTAAAACTAAAAATATGCATCACCTTTGATTTTTTAATTCAGTAATGTCAGGAATAAAAGAAAATATGTCTAGACAGATAAGTTGAATTATGTTTTTCTATTCATTAAAAATGAACTTCAGTTGTTTGCTCTTTTCATATCGTTTGGAAATTGTTTTGAAAAAGTCGAAAAATTGTGAAATTCAAGTGTGCTGCCTGTTGTCGGCCAAAACATTGATGACTTGCTTCCACGGAAACAATGTTGTGTAACAGTCATGTTGCCCCTCCAGTCAGATAATCTTTCAAATTTTTTTAAAACATTTTCAAAGCAGATTTGATAAGTAATACGACCCTTGTACGATGGTAGAGAGCAAAATATTGGTTCAGTAAGACCAGCTTGTGGCCTTACATCTGTCGTCTCATGCTGCATTGACTGATCATGGGTTTCATCCATCACAATGTTTTATATGCAAACTGACTGAGCAATCCCAAAAACATTCTTTACTCGATCTTGAAGCATTTCTTCATCATTTCTTCATTTCTACACATCAAACTTTATTGTGGCTGCTTTAAATCAGATTTAGGTTGATTTAAGATTTAGGTCAGATTCAGATTTAAGATATTTTTCCATTTAAATTTTAGATTTATTCCCTCCCACATCTGGAATTCACAGATGATATGATAGTGTACTTAGAGATTTTTCCATATAAATTCTAGATGATTTATTCCTTCCCACATTTAGAATTCACAGATGATACGATAGTGTACATCTATTCTTAAGGCATTGCATGCACACAGATGAATGTAAGCTGAGAAAAAATAATTAAGTGTACTATGGTCAATTGCAAACTACTAAGTTACTAGATGGTGCTGATTTCTAATTTTCCTTGTGAAAAATATCAAGATGTGTCCTAACTCTATCGAAGCCAGGGCGCTGAACGACCAATAAAAATCATCATGATATTGTTCTTTTTAGAAGTTATGCAGTCCAATCCGTACGATGAATGGATAATAGACGAAATCTAGAATATGTTTGGCAGGTGATGCCATCCTATGAAACAACAACTTTAAAGGGAGATTAATAGGATATTTGGAAGTTTTGCTCAAGCTAAAAACGGCTAAGTTAAATTTTTATATCTCCTGGGATACGAGGAGGCTGAATCAGCAGCCCCTATCAGCCACTGGCCGAAGTTGGAAAGTTTGTATGATTTTGCACACGAGCAGCTGCGAGTAAATGCAATAAACAATATGGATTCATTAATTCATTAACTAAAACAAATATCAACTTTGCAAATATCAATGGCCATCAGCTTTTTCCCAAAAAGCATTATTTTTTTCAGATCTACCTAAAAAGGTCAGACAACCAAATTCACATGAAAAAAATTGTGTGCAATAAAGATTCCAGTCATTGGAATTGGGATTACTGTAGATCTCTATAACGCAAGCTTAACAAGTATCTCAAATCTCATAATCTTTTCCAAAGATCATTATAGACAATGTGACTGTATGTTCAATTGATCATTCTTGGGTCACTTACAGTACAAATATTTGTTGTGTGTATTTGCATGATTATATATATTTTAAAATCAAATTTGAATTAAATTTGTCAAAATTCTTCAGAATTCCCTTCACTCTCACAATTCATTCAAGACACAAATCCTCACAATGTAGCTGTTGTCAGGTTTTTTTAATGTGGGAGAAAATTCTCACCATTCCTGAAACCTGGATTCTTCAAGAATCCTTGCAAATGTCATGTAAAAATATATATCATGCATTACTGCAGTACACATGCCTAAGGTAGATAACAAATTTTGGCTTAAGCTATTGATGTGACTTAAAATGAGTTATCATTTCAGTGTGGCAAAGCAAAGTAGAAAATTACAAATAAATTCATTTGTTCTCCAATATGAATCATTCAACGATCCTGGTGTCCAATAGGTATAATACTACTAACGATGGCATTGATTAACTTTTCCCAGAATTATTTGCATTATATCATAGAATTTCAACATCACTGATTCCATCGAAGAACACAAAGAATTGAGGAAAAATTCCTCAACATCATCTTTAGCAATATTGGCTATTACCATAAAAGGCATACCTTTCCACAAACATCTCTGAACTGACTGCCAAGAAGCTCAGTGGTATCTAATGGGATCCCTTGAATTCCATTGGAAAAATAATAAAACACCCAGTCTGCCAAAAAGGCTGGTGGTGGTCCTCCTTGAGCCAACGGAGAGGCCATCAGTTCTCCGGCAATTTTAAAACTACCCTCTGACAGAGCTACAACACTTGGCATCGGAACATAGCCAATTCTTTAATTTACGAAGTATCGTCTTTTCATATACTCGAGTATTTCTGTGGGAATGTGAAATGAAAAAAGATTGGAGCAGATTGTTTGCTGGATTTGAAGAGCACAATCAATTTGGTCAATGATCTATTTAATAGAAAACAAACATTAACGCATGATTGTCAAATTCTGTTCATGTGAGCCAGGTGAAGAAAAAAAATTTCATTTTATCTCAGCTCCTTGAGAACAAGGTGAATAGAATTAATTCTTGATGTAAATGCATTATTCAAAGTTAGAATGGACAAATTCTTTCCATGACGATTATTGAAATTGGTGTCTGTCCCCACCAAAATCCATTAGTAACACTATAGTATACCTGGAAGTACAACAGACAAAACTTCAAAATAAATCCATTAGATCAATAAATGCAATATTTCTTCAACATATGTTGACTTTGAAACCCAACATGAGCACTCTTTGTAAAAATGCCAATCAGAAAATTCATTGGCTGGCTAGGATCTCAGAATACATGGAAACTGGAAAAGCGATTTTACTAATAAAAACGTTTCTTATGTCCCAGTTTAACTATTGTTCTCTAGTGTGGGTGTTCCACGATAGGAACTTAAATAAAAAGATAAATACAGTACATTTAAGGGCACCGCGAATTGCATACAGAGACTATGAGTATAATAATATTTTTAAATATTCTCACAAAAGTTGTGTAGCACAAAACTTACATAATATTTGGTAAATCTTTAATGTTGACATCCATTTCTCGTTTTTAACTATTGTCCTGTAGTGTGGATGTTTCACGACAGGAACTTTAATAAAAAGATAAATAAAATGCATTTAAGAGAACTGCGAATTGCATACGGAGACTACGAGTATAATAATATATTTAAGCACAAAGCTTGCAAATATAACATTTGGTAAATCTTTAATGATGACATCTTGTCTTTACCCGGCGAAATGCACACTCAATAATCATCCTAGCAAATGACAAACGCCAGCCAAAAAACTGTTCATCCACACCCTTTTCACCTCCAGGAAACTCTTTCATGATAAATGGTAACTTGCTGGTAAGCACGATCGCCGATAATGAATATTTGCACAGGATCTTCATATTATATAATCGTTTTAGGACAAGGGGGTATAGAGCCTTCTCTTAACATTTTCCTAAGGAAGGAATTTGCAAACATTCGTGCATCATGTACACTTCCAGGCCATATGGCTGAAACTTCAATAAAACAATATTTATAATCAAATTTCGTTGTAGGTTTAAAGAGTAACAATTCGTCCTGTTCAAGTATCCAGTGGAATCTCCCGTTGTTCTTTTGATGAACACATGAGTACCATCAACATAACCAATACATTGAGGAAACCCATTTTGCTCCAGAATTTTCATCCTCTCGAATATTCGTCCGGTCTCTTGTAACCGGGGCCTAAGAGGCATAATAACAAAAGATCTGCAAGATAGATCATATTTAATAAAGATGGAAAATAAAATATAAATAATATTATGGAAAATGCAAAATTCACGATTCATTCGAAATATACATATATATACCAAATCCAGTAGAAAGAGACACTATTGCAACACATGAATCCTTTAATGAACATTGAGGGATTCACAAACACGTAGTATCAGGGAGCAGAAATGGGTGGAAGAAGGAATTCTCGCTATGGAAGGTTATTGAAACCAAGAAAACCAACCAACTATGAGCATTTCTAAACATTTAAACTTGAGCCTCGGCTGACCATACCCGAATCTTTGCTCATTGTCAAAAACACACCTGATAATTCCATGGGGAAATTCTATTTCGTATCTTGCTTGTTTTTTTGATCCCAACAAAGATAATCACGTATCTTGCAGCACACCTCTGCTTGATCATCAAGAAACACTGAGTAGTGCAATCCACAAAATAATTCATTAGCTGTTGAAATGGTTTCCTTCTCGCCATCTTTAAGAATTCATCACTTCTCAATGACTGTTGGTAAAATATCTTTCTAAAAAACTAAATAAATTATTTAAATTTTTTAAAGTTCCATTGGAATTTCTCCCCTTCCATTGTTTCTTTGCATGCATTGTACTTAAAGACCAAACAACATTCTCCGAGACGTGTTGGGTTATTCTTATGCTTCTATTGGCTTTTCTTGATGTTTTTCTTGACCTCTTACTTGATATCAATAACTTCAGTGTTTCTGCTTTAATTTTAGAAACATAATCCTTTTGGCATTGTAATTTCGACTTGTTGGAAAATAATTGAGTGTAATATCTCAAAACTTTCATGGACAATATTTCAATTTTATAATAGAAAATGCAAAACTTCAGAACTAGAACTAGAACTAGAACTAGAACTAGAACTAGAACTAGAACTAGAACTAGAACTAGAACTAGAACTAGAAC
>JAYJMH010073376.1:0-10900 GCA_036873815.1 Phacellophora camtschatica | reverse complement strand
CTGTAAAAACTTTTTGGTTTGGAATTTTTGAATTCTGCTTTTTGATTCAAACTGAGCGCATTTGAAACTATTAGATTTAATTAAAACATTTAGGTCGAAAATTTGGTTGCATAAGCACTTTAAAAGGGATAATTATTCTTGTGGGAATTTCCTTTTTCTCGTCTTGCTATAGATTAGCATGCTTGGTTACCTTTTTACCAACAAAAGTTTTAATTTCAAACAAAAACGAACACATTTGTTTTGTGCTGTTTGAATTTTCTTCCTGCTGTTCAAAATAGGGTACCCCGCAGAGCAAGCGTAATCAAAATGGGGCTGAATAAAGGTATTTAATAGAAGTCTTTGAAGCCTATATATTAAAAACGCTTGCTTTCCTGTAGAGGAAGGCGAGTCTGCCATTAATTTTTGCAAGTATTTACGTCCCCATTGGTTCGCCGGAAAACTTCTCCTCAAGAATGCATCCAATATCCTTAATATTCTTATTCGATATCTCAGTAGTTCTACAAAAGAATAATAATTTGTGTACCTGAAATTAATATGTATAAGAAACATATTTTTAAGGCAGATCAAATTACAAGCAAAGTATTATTCTAGTGACTCTTTCCAGGTCAATAAGACAATAAAAATCTTGACAAATAATTTGTTCGCTTTTCTGCTATTTTTTGTCCAAACCCTAATGTCAAATTTTAGTTTGGAGGTTTATATTACGTTTATTCGGATAAAGCTAATTCTTCTAAGCAATGCATAGAATGAGCAATTTTTCTCCACTTTACATGAGATTTTTAGTGGGGTCGGCCCATCTTTCATGTAAACTCAAAGTAGAATTATGAAGAAGCGCATCGTCTTCTAAGATTTCACCATATGTAGATATCCGTTTAGAGAAGTTTAGAATCGTTTTTATGTTAATTTTAGAATTGAATGACTTAGTTTGTTTATTTCAGGCTTGTTGCATTGAGCTATGGGAAGAAAGAACTCACTCATGAACTATGGAAAAAGACCAAAGCCCTGGAGTTTGAAAGGCATTCTAGATTATAACCATCAGTTAACTTTTTATATACCGGGCGCCCCAAGAAATCTTGTTACATAGTTGAACGCCCCTATTGAAAAATCCGTTATTAATCTGAAATATAATGCACACTGTTATTTAATAATTGAGTAAAACGCTGATATTGTAAAGAAAGGAAACAATTATTGCATTAAAATATGTTTATCGCAAGGCTATATAAAAATGAGAGTATATCAAATTCCTAAAGAATACTCGATACCATTTGAAGAGCGAGTAATATCGAAGAAAAAAGAATCTCCTGGCAACAACTAAAAATACCTAAAACAACCAGTTTCAGAGTCGTTTAATGAAAGCACAAATAATAGAAAATAGCATAGCATTGGTTTATTAAATAATTAATGAGCATTATTGATTATAGTTTGGAATAATATTTCACAAAGTTTTTTCCCAAGAAGTGTTAAACTTTGTGGCAAATTTTTTGGGACAACTTGTACAGACATAGTTACTTTTGTGTTGTATGTTACATTATACCTTTGATCTCATCTCAAGTCGAGCCCGATGCTGAGAATTGTTTCTATTTAGTAACAACAAGAAGAAAAATAAGGGGAATATTGTTTTAAATTTGCGATTTCTGATGACGCTTTAGATATAATGGTTTCTTGCCAAGGGATACTGATATAGATCTTGGCCAAATTTATTGCCACTCAAAGTTTTGATGGCAAAATGCTTTTAATTTCTTTGATGTTGCGTTGGGATAAAAAGTTAATATTATCTTAATCTATTCATCATCAAATTTGTGTAAACTTTGTGTAAAAAAAATTACGTAAAATTTTAAACAAGGCTTTTAGGCACTTGTTTTACATTGAGGCAATAAGCTAGAGGGGTGAGTCATTATTGTGGATGAAATCATATTGCAAAGGCGGATGAGATATATTGGCTACAATATGGTAAAGAAGAGTGAAAATGAATCTCACAAAGCTGAACAGCAAACAAAGCTTGTGAACAACTCTTAGGTGGGTGACACTGCACCTTTTAAGTCATACTTTCTAATTGGCCCATTTTTACCAACGACATGGTCTCCTTGGCCCATTTTAACTGATAAACACTGATGATCTTGTTGCATGTTTATCCCTTCAAATCCAACTCGACATTTTCATCCGTAATAACAGCCTTCGTGTTGTAGAGTCCCAGCCAGTGCTCAATGTCCAGACCATTTTTGGCTATAATAATAAAAGATTGAAAATTTAACACTGATGCTCCTTCACAATCATCTTCTTGTCGTGAATTGCTTTTTAGCAGTATATTTTGTTTATATTTTGGACCATTTCAAAGTACAACTTCAGCGCGTTTAATCAACTGCAGCTCTTTGTCGGGGATTTCATGCTAATTGCCGGCAAACCGTTAATCTTTTTCCCTTTCACCAAGAACCGTTGCGTCTTTTGTGACACTTTTGTGCTGTTCACTTGGCTATCGAAACATGTCGTAAGTGTCTGTCTCAGTCATCTTTCTTTACATTTGTGTATATTGCTATCGCCATCTTGATTGTTCCAATGAATCTTTGAGACTTTTTTCCATTTGATTTGAAGCCCTGTAAGCTGATGGTGATTTCTGTCGAATTCCAAGTCTTTTACAGGCTTTAAAGAGGATAGCCGTAATTGGTTACTAAAATGCTGAACGACGAGGAATAAACGGAAACGAGTAGGAATGAACAGGAACGGCACAGAAATGAAAAGGAACGGCACAGGAATGAACATGAACGAGCAGGAACAGAGTTGATAGAACAAGAACCACACAGGAATGAACAGGAACGGCGCAAGAATGAACAAGAACAGAGAGAAATAAACAGGAACGGGGATGAACGAGAAGGAATGAACAGGAACGGCGATGAGTGAACAGGAACGGAACGGCAATGAATGAACAGGAATCAACAGGAACGGCGTTGAATGAACACGAACGGTAATGAATGAACAAGAACGGCACATGAATGAACAGGAACGGGAAGGAATGAATAAGAACGGGGAGGAACATGGAGATTCCTAAAGAAAATTAGCCAACTTCTGAACTTTTGAAAGAACATTTTTTTAATATGACATTTTTCAAATTAATTTTGATGACCAAAAAGATTTTTAAAATTTCCAAACCAATTTTAATTTGAACTGGTTTAGTCAGCAGTGTGAATGCGGTCTAAATCTATTTGAAACCTTATTTTAAGCAGTAAAACATTTGGGGTACAGAAAATAAAATTAATTCATAAATGTACCTGAGTGAATCCCCCTGGGTACTAGAGCCAAAAAATTTAAATAAAGATAATTTTAATTTAATTCTAAAAATAGTTGAAAATTTAAAAAAGTTTACACATATGCATTGTTCTATCCTTTCCTTAGTGGGGAGCCAGTTTATGGTTTGGAAGTCCTTGGCTCGTAGGTGTGTCGCATTTTTCTTGTTCAAACGAGAACAAACACACTTATATTGTGCTGTTTGGATCTTTTTGGACAGTTTTCCATTCGACACAGGATACCAGACAGAACAAGCATAGTCAAAATGTGGTTGAATGAGGGCATTGCAAAGCATTTTTTGTAGGATATTATTTAAAAACTTTGTTTCTTGTACAGAAAAGCGGGTCTGCAATTTATTGGCCATTGATTCTCCATTGAGGTTTTGATGGAGGATACAACCTAGACAGGTAGCCTGTGAGTGGTGTTTTATTTCAAGATCTCGCCTTTTTATTTTTATCTTGTTTTTGCTTTTGTTGTTTTTGCTCGCAAGTAAAATTATTTTTGTTTTGTCCTCCCCAAAGTGAAGATTTAGCTTATTTTCAATAAACCATTCGCAAAAAGAATTGAAATTCTAATTTATTGTTTATTTAAGCAATAACTTCAAGATTTTAAGACTTTCAGCCGGACAAAAGAAGAATGAATTAAAATGGAAAAGGTTTCCCGATGTTCCTGTGCAGTATTACAAGGGGCCGAAGAAACCAGCAATACGATCACACGAAACCAAACGTCTTTTTGCCATTGAAGATCCTTGTACACCAGTTTATAGTCCGTAGAAGAACAATAGAGAATGATTTAAATTTCTAAAAACAATTGCAACCGAGAAGGATATACCTGAATATTCAAGATACAATAGAATGATGCCTAGAGAACAGTGTAAAGAACACTGCCACAGTTGCGAAGTATGCCCCATTTATAGACATGACACCCTCTGATCTTTCGACAATGTTAATTGCAATGATCGAAGCTAAAAGAAATTACGAATCAGACAGGACAATTGTACACAATTTTCACCTTAGACCAACAACTGTAGAAAGTCATGGTCGACGTGAAATGGGCATACCTTTAACCTTTAACCTTCACACCTTTAATAAAATGAATTTCCTACACTTTAACCTTGTCTCGGTGGTATGTACTTGCTGATGATTGCTTTCGTTCTTTTAAACAAAAATGGAAGTAGTAGAACAAACTTTGGATTTCGTGTTTGTTAAAGCCTGTGTTCGTCATGATGGTTTTTATCAGAGCTGAAAGGGAATCAGATTAGCCATTGCATCTATTTGCCGTTAAAGAGATACTCCCATACTTCTTTGCTGCTGGCCATGTGATGACAAAACTAACTCAGAAACGTTCAAAGACTTTATCTCAAATTTATCATCATTACTCGTGAAAAAGGTCACTTAAGTAGAAAATGTTAAAAATCGTAAGCGTTGTCTCAAACTTCATAATCAATTTCCCCACTTTCCAACTCAATCAAAAAGTCCTAAAGCTCTAAAAATAAATTAATCCTTCAAAAGCAACTAGGTTACATAATATTGCCGGGAAATTCCACAGAACCCATACTTGTATCTAAAGCTCTTGAAAGAAATTAATCCTTCACAAGCAACTGGGTTAGAAAATATTGCCGGGAAATTTCTCGTAGATGGTGAACCCATACTTGCATCTAAAGCTCTTGAAAGAAATTAATCCTTCAAAACCAACTTTTGTTTGTGAAGTGTAGCTCAGCAAATGTTTATCAGAGCTTCTAGTCATCAATATCAGGTAATATCCGTGTACGTGCATCCTAGGTACGGGAAATCATAGCTTTCGATCATTATTTATTATTATTTGACCATCAAAATCTAGAGATCGTCGCCCAAAGATTGTGACTAAATTTTGCAATCAAAAGGTAAAGAGTTAGCCTTAGCACCTCATAAATCAATTTATTCCAAAAATGTTCAGGATGCATTATTTTTCCAGGCATCATTTCACAGATAGTTTACTCCTGAATGCACTGTGTACAGCATAAATAAATATATTTTACTTCATATCTTACATTTTAAGGTCTTACATTTTAAAATAGCTAAAATTACGGGTAATTAAGGCCCACTACAAAAATATTTTTTAAATATACATGAAAATAAATAAAAGATAAAATAAAGTAGAATATAAAAAAATTGAATTCTGAGACCTAACTATAAATATCCTAAATTGCTGATGTATGTTTTGCAGATTCTACAGCTCCATTCTCCATTATGCAGATTTTACAACCGGAATTTTTACATTAGGTGCTAATAAATTATTTCTACTTGAGATTATATCATGTATTATTAGTCTTGTAAATGTTTTTCATGAAAAGAGGATTTAAATTTGATTGAGTTTTAAAACTTCACTCCAGATTCCTGTGGTCGTGTAGTCTCATATAGGTTCCTGTAGAGAAGTTAATATTAACCAATTTGGGTTTGCTTACCAAAGCGATCCAGTTTGGGATCGATCTTAAATCGGTCCACAAAGTCTCGTAAACACCTGCAGACTGCTGGATCGATCCCAATTTCCCCCTCCCATTTGGTGCGGAGCGGTGGTGGTTTTGCGGGTTTTTCTAAAAACATGTGCGATTTAATGCGAATACGTTTAAGATCGTTCCCGTGTGAACACAAGCTACTTTGGGATCGATCCCGTGTGAACGCATGTATAATTTTTGGATTGATCCCAAACTGGATCGATCCAGTTTCTCTCGTGTAAACGGGAACATGCCACTTTTTCATTTACGCTCAAAAACTTGAAAGCAAACGGCGACTTGTTTTGAAAATGGCATGCTCACAGTAAAGATCTTAATAGACCTTCAAAATGCGTTCGATACGGTGGATCACACAATTTTTATAGTTAAAATTGCTTATCTAGGTTTTAGCGACAAAGCCAATCAATGGTTCAAGTCATACTTAGAAAATCGATGCTTGTCGTGCGGCGTCCCACAAGGATCTTTCTCGGTCCTCTGATATTTTTATTATACAAAAACGACATGCCGCAAGCATGATCATTGCCATATCTTATTAGTACCAAGGAAGAAACTTTAAATAGGAATTTCAATTCTCTTTGCGAATGGTTTATTGAAAATAAGCTATGTATTCGCTTTGGGCAGGACCAAACAAAAATAGTTTTATTTACGAGCAAAAAAAGGAAAGGCGAAAACAAGATAAAATAAAAAGTGGCGATAATGAAATAAAACACCACTCACAGGCTACCTATCTAGGATGTATTCTCGATCAAAACCTCGGTGGAGAATCAATGGCCACAAAAGCTCTTGGAAAAATAAATGGCAGACCCGCTTTTCTGTACAGATTACAACCTACGTAGAATGCTCTCACTCAACCACATTTTGACTATGCTTGTTCTGCCTGGTATCCTGTGTTGAATGGCAAACTGTCCATAAAGACCTAAACCGCCCAAAATAAGTGTGTTTGTTCTTGTTTGAACATGAAAAATACGACACACCTGGGAGCCAAGGTCTTCCAAACCGTAAATTGGCTTCCCACAAAGGAAAGGGTAGAACAATGCATATATGTAAACGTTTTTATACCTTTGAATGGACTCTCTTCAGCTTATTCTTCAAATCAAAAACCACTACATGCAAAGTCTATTTAAAAGAAAAGAAAATGTATGCATTTACCACTGAAGTCATCTAACAGCATTTCAGCTAATTTTACTAAAAATATTAATGCATTACCTACTTCGTTTATATAAGTTTGTTTCTTTATTTTCATGACATATCTCTATGGGGGCCATTATGGAATCAAGGCTTTCGATCTCATAGTGCTATCCATACCACTCTAGTAGAGATATGTAATTTTTAAAATAATATTTTCTGCACTTTTTATTTTTATTAATTTAAGTATTATTTTTATTGCAAAATTTTTAATATTCTTAATTTTTAATTTTAGCCATTTTAGAATTTTAAATTTAATGTGGCAATAAAAAACGGTTCATGTTAGAGTTGGTGATGTCATTAAAGAGTTTTCAAGGTTTATTTCAGCCTGCTATGGCATTAAAAGTGAGGAAGATCTAATGGTATGGAAAAACGAATTAAAAAGAGCGAAGAATACTGCTGCTCAGAAGCTGAAAGCACTCCCGCCAACATCACCGGCAGCTTCGGAAAGCATCAGGCGTGCGCATTACCAGACATGTGTATGGCGAAGTGCATTAGAGCCAGATCCCCTAGAGACGGACGCAACTTGTTTTGGTTGGACGAGGAATGAAGAGTTTAAATGCTTGGTGCCAGTGGCGAAGCCACCCCCAGCGAAGTTGGTCATGCCCAGCCCGGAAGAGGCGAATTTTTTTGGGAACACGCTCTTTCTTTATCTGGGAACGCCCTCCGATGCACTGTTAAAACACCCTTTTTGACGGGGAAAACCCTCATGCAATGTCTAAAATGATTAATTTGAATGAAAAACATCGGTTTTTAGTCCTACCTTCCTTGTTTTGATTTTCAGCTATTTTCAGCGGCAACACAGGCGGCCGTTTCACTTATGTATGTATGCTCTATGCTGTTTAATGATGGCCATCTGCCCACTGACATATCTTGAACCAAAAGATTTTGTCAATGACTTAGAAATAATGATGTATCGATAACACCATAAACATCAATTCCTAGCTTGTGCACAAATTTGAGAATCAGCTTCACACAGAAAACTTCACAAAATGACACAGGGATTACAGATTGTAAGTTGCAGTCATGCTACATGAAATGGGCATGAGTCGAGGGTTTACATTTTGGCATTGGGCACCCGGTAATGAAGATTCAGCCAATCAGATCACTTTGTGATTTACGAGTTATGATGATTATTACGACGAGGTCATGCTCAAAATTTTGAGCATGACTTGCTTTGTTCTTTTCTATTGTGAGGCACGTCCAATACACGGGTACAAGGTAAATTCTATTGTGAGGCACGACCAAACACAGGGTGCTGGTCACGCCATAGTTATCGGGCATGAGTAGGCGTTCACAATGAAAGTTAATGGTGTAAAATTATAGGACAGAATTATAAGCAGGAACAGCACAACAAATTGAAATGGACTTGGAGCAGGAGCGATCATGGGAGCATAATCAGTTTTTGAAAAATAGGAATTATCGTGGATTCACTGTTACGGAAAATAAATATATTTTTTGCAACTTTGAACATTCATATTTTTGAAAATAATTGGCCGTGCCGGGCATGATCAGCATGACCTTTAAAATCGCCACTGCTTGCAGCCTATAATGATACCTAAAAACGTTGAACCAGCGCCAGACGAAGTTCTAAAACTTATTTGCTTCAATTGTTCTTCGTCCGAGCCAACTGCGAGTATCAGATGCAGCCGCGCTAAAGCCCAGATGTCATGTTCCATGTTTTGCTTAAAACAAGAAACTGTGAAGACAAGTGAACACAAGAATGCGATTCAAGCAGTGACAGTGAAGCAAGCATAGAAGATGAAAACGAAGAAAGTTGAATAATTCGTTTTAAATCATAAATATGTTGTTTCTTTAAATATAATGCTTTTGAAAACGAGGTAGATATAGAATAAGTCACAGACCTTGTTTCGAATATTTCAATTTAGTGGTTCGAACAGTCTATTTTATCACATTAGTTCATTTAATTAATGAACACTAACCCTACTTGTTGCTTTCCACCAAAACGAGGCTAAGTAAGGGTTACATCCCTAATATAATGCGGATATCTTAATAAGGTATTGTTTCAATAAAATTGACCTTTTAGCAAATTTGAAATGATTGAATATAAACTTTTGTAAGATAATGCTAACGTCATTTTCGAGTATTTGATTATCAAAATTTGCATAAATTGCCATATTAGGAAGAAGGGTAATATACTTAAAATGCTCAATGATGCCAAGTTGTCATCATTCAGATTCAAATTCACAGGTCTTAAAGGTCGTATTCTTTCAATAACCTTCTGTGAGTACAAACATTTTGGGTTTCGCAAAACTGGGCTTTTTTCTGCTGGACTAAGACAGTAGAAAAGTTTCATAAAGTGCCCAATTAAATTAACAACTTTCAGCATTAATGTTTAGTTTTTCTCAGATAAAGTGGGATTATCTATAGCAAGTAGAAAGCACGCTTTGTCTCTTCTTTCTAAAATTTATATTTTGGAGTTCACTTTCAGTTTACGTGATAGACAGGAGGTGATCGTTTGGCTATTGCTTAAATCCTGGTCCAACCTTGCAGTTGCATCTCTGCCAAATAGGGCTGAATGGGCTTCAGTTACAACTGTCTCTACTGTTTTGCCTCGGGTGCTAAATGGCTTACGATCAATTCAAAAGACACTGATCTCACCAGAGGGCAGATTACACTGATCTTCAAGTCTGTTCAAAGAACTATTGATAAACTTCGCGTAAATCTCTGAGAGATCTTGTGGATCAAGAGGACTTTAATACCTTACATGTTGCTCTGAATGCTATTTCAGGCCGAACTGCCGGTTTTTATTCAAGATTCAATGCAGCGAGCTCAGATACAGCTCAATCTCCCACTTCAGAGACTTCATCGAAACTCTTTCATTCGTTTATTGGAAATATTGCTCATCGTGTTGCCCCTCGCTATCAAATAGACATACATAGAATAGAGCATTTTTACACAGGTATGCGATATATTAGAAACTCTGAACGTCTACTTGATGGTGCAGTCCACTACAACACTTTACATCGATTTATCAACAGGAATAACATCACACCTAAACAGCGTTTTATACAACTTAATAATACTAATCTTAAAAACAATATTTGAAACTTAATAGACAGTGCCCAAATTCTGGTGCAAGAGAAATGTCAAGCCTTTTAAATTCTCAAAGGCCTTCAATTATTGTGCAACGTGATCGCTGCCGCCGCCTTGTGGCAGCAGTTAACCCAGAGGGCACCGCTAGATGGTGGGCACAAGCCGTAAGAAGACGACAATACAGCGTACCCTCACCAGATTGGATTTGGCATCTGGATACAACTCACGCACTGATAAGGTAGTTATCGCCATTGTATCGTTGCATTTTGAGGTCATGATTCCCCAGGGGGATTCTCTGGTATAACTTTAGATAGGAGAGCTCTGGTTACTTTTATGGCTCAAAAATTTGGAAAAAATTACTTGTTTGTGTCAATTTTTCAATAATTTTTTTTGTCTCAAATACGAGTAAAATTCAAAAGATAAAGAAAACATGTTTTACAAACAAAATTAAGACCGAGCAATATTAATAAAATCAAAGTAATTATCCAAATACATTAAATAAAATATATCAGTCAATGCAACTTTCTGTAGATCTAAAATGCTGACTTTATGATCATAAGATTATTTCAGAAAATTGTGTCTATACATACAAATAATATATTTTTTCTCTTGTTATCTTTCGGGTATGCAAAAGGTAAGGAAAATTATTTTTTTGGCTCTATTGTTATACCAAAATTTTTTTGGGCTTATGTTTTGTACCCCCAGCCTGAGTACGCCTATAGCCATTTTATCGTAAAAAGCATCCTCTCTTCTATGACAAATTTGTGCGCCATTACCAAACTGCTTAGAGGAAAAATAGATATTGTTATACACCGGGTGTCTCAAAATAAAGTTCACCCGTTTGGTGGCTTGTACCTCGAAACCGGTAGGGCCAAAAACATCAAATTA
>JAYJMH010073365.1:0-10900 GCA_036873815.1 Phacellophora camtschatica | reverse complement strand
TTCTTTATGAATGCCCTTACCCCCTGCCCATTACTTTCACTTCTGAATTTCTTTTTAATTTTGTGAGGAAAACGTAGAAAAACGGGCGAAAGTAGTTCTTTCATTCGCAGTTTCCTTTTCTTTCATTCGCAGTTTCCTTACTAAAAACGCAGTTTCAAAACGCAGTTTCGAGTTTCAAAACGCGCGGAGGAGCGTGGCTTCGGCACTGAAAATTTCTGAATTTTTCACAAATTTTCTACTGAAAGTTTCTTTAAAGTTTCTTTACTTTCTTTAACAGTAAAAGATATAAATGATAGCAGAAATACACTTTCATGTTTTAAACTAAGGAAAACGTCCTGTGGCACTTACATGTAACAAAATTAAGTCAGAATTAGGTGAAAATTAAGCCAGTTTATACAAAATTGTGAAGAGAAATAAAATAGAAAATACAAACCCTAAGATCATCATCTAATAATTGTGACAAATATTTTCCCAAAAATGACACAAAAATTTCATTCTCTTTATATTTTTATTTTTTTAAGAGCCATATTTATATCAATTTGAAAGATAATATATTTTAAAGCGTTTAATGCAGCAAATAAAATTTTTGCAGAATATTTATAACATTTGTAACAATATGAAATAATGGCAACTTGCTATAACTTATAACATGCAGGTTGCTTTTAAACCGGAAAAAATTATATTGTCGTATGTGCTGGTGAAATATTTGAGATTATTTCAACCTGAAAAACATATTTTGAGCCATACTTTTTGAAACCTTTGTAACTTAGATATTACCTTTTAAGACGTTTAGTGCAGCAATAGGAAATGATGGCAACTTCATATTCAACTACAGGTCGCTTTCAAACCGGAAAAACTACATTGTTTTTAATGTGCTGGTGAAATATTTGAGATTATTTCGACCTGAAAAAACATAATTTTGAGCTAGACTTTTCAAAACCTTTGTAACTTAGATAATACCCTTTAAAACGTTTAGTGTAGCAAGGGACACTTTTGCATCGTATTTATAACATTTCTAATAATAGGAAATGATGGCAATTTCATATTCAACTACATAAAACCAGGTCGCTTTCAAACCGGAAAAATTACATTGTTTTTTATGGGCTTATGAATTTTTTTCACATTGCTAGAATTAATTCGGCCTTTCTTGTACATGACAACTTAAAAAATGAGCTTGGTTAGTAACACATTCGAATTTTTGTAATTTTTCAAAAATCAGAACACACATTTTTGTGATTTTTAAACGTCGGAACTGTGATTTTTTGGGTCACCCGGTAGTTCCTAAAGAGATAGAAACACAAAAAGAAAGAAATAAGATCTGAAAAATTAAAAGAAGCACGCGAATAGAAACAAACAAAAAAATAAGAAGAAGCACGTAAAGAAATAGATAAAATATAAAAATAAAATAGCGTATAAAGAAAATAATCATAAAAAGAACTGGCTTACTGTCAAGATTTTGGAAAGTAGACGTTATTATTCATTTTGTTATGCTGTTGATTTATATATTCTGTAAAAATTTCAAGGCGGTTAGGCCACAAAAAGTGGCCTCGCTTAATCTATGCACGGGGTATACTTTTCGTGTTTGAAGAAATAACATAAAACATGAAATTGAAATAATGAAATATTTGATATGTGTTCCATTGAATATTGAATATTCTACATGCCATATTCTCGGTTTTAAAGGTAAACTTAATTGCCCCAATAAGTTTACTGGGCCCTCGAGCAATGTCCAAATGCTCGACGGGCGACGGCCTAATCAACACCTGCAGCTGTCATACCTGTATAAAGTAATGGTGGCAACTGATGCTGCAGAAAACAGTGCAAGAAGTGAATCAGTACACTCAATTTCTGGATAAAGACTTTGTAATGTATTTGGACCAGATTGATAGTACATTCCCCTCAAACCCAAATTAAATAACAGAGCTAAAATAATCGAAGTTAACGCTATTTACCTGATCGATTTTTGTTGCCCTAGTGAAACAAGCATGGGTGTATTGGCCTTGGCAGCGCTGTAATGTGACTTTAAACAAGAGAGGTATGGTAGTCAAGTACTAGCATTTTTCTCCTTCGTCAGTGCTGTCGGAGTCGAGAAGGGTGAACGTTTCAGTGTCCCTTATAATTGTGAAGACAATTGTGGTTTATTCCCCTGTTGTTCTGGTGGCTAACCCAATAAAAACTCTGTTTCTGTTTGCAATGCTGTATCCTGAAATCTGCGAGGCTACAAATTTCAAATTGTGCTCAAAATGACCTCGGAGAGGCAAACTTAGAGTTGGGATATCAGCCTGTCGGTTTTGTTCATACAAATATGTTCTAAGTTATCATCTCTTCCGCTCCCGCGTCTATCAAATTTAAACAGATACATAAATGTTCGTACTTAAACTTTCATCGGGGTGATTAATAGTGATTGTCTAGGTTCAACCCGCCTTCGGTTAGCGGCCACTGCCTGAAATAAAATCTTATGTTGTCGGATTTTCAGCAGAGACTTTAGTTTTCTTGCCAATTTTGGTTGATGAAAAGTGCAGTATGGCCTAATAAGAATCCTCCGATATGTTTTGGCGTGGTGCGTTATCGGGCTTTGTATCACGCGTGATTACATGCAATGCAACGCCTGATATTTTTGGTGTGAAAGCGTCATTTAAAGTAAATTAATGTACTTGATGCGTAAAACCGTTAAATTTAAGGCTTTAGTACATTACG
The DNA here is from genome assembly GCA_036873815.1 of Phacellophora camtschatica. NCBI lineage: Eukaryota > Metazoa > Cnidaria > Scyphozoa > Semaeostomeae > Ulmaridae > Phacellophora > Phacellophora camtschatica. Next base: position 8,203 of record JAYJMH010073365.1, on the reverse strand, counting down.
TTAAAAGATTTGTATTTTGCTTGTTTTGGGATAAACCTCTAAACGATTTAAATACAAACAATTTTTGAGTATGAAATTAATATTTTCCTGATAAGGTGGCGTGAAATATGATAAGAAATTGAGTTTTTCCACGAGCGTTAGGCTCTATCGAGTGTCCATATAATATAGTCCCTTAACGCCCCAAAACGAAAGCTTTCGGCAGAGATGTAGGCATCAACGCGGCAGTGGCAGGGCCATGACTGGGGCACTTTCTGTAGACTTTTTTCAAAAAGACGGCACATTACCAAAAACTGGAGGGGCCATGGCCCTTCTGCCCCCCCGGTTCCTTATGTCACTGGTTTTCAGGGCGCCAAAAGTTGGATATCTGCTGCAAAAAAAATCAAGCCTTCCTAGCAAAGATAGCTGGACATTATGATTTGCCATTTACGTGAATTTGATCAGTTGGCTAGTCACACATGATCTACATCGATCAGTATATGCACGTGTTCCTTTGCAAAAGTCTACTTCTACAGATAGATAACATCGTTCATGGATATTTCGTCTCCTAGATTTGACAATCTCAAGATGGTTTGTCAAATTCAATAAAATTTTGACCTCATAAAGTGGCCCAACCTTTGCTGAAAATAGGAAAGAAAACCAATAAGAATAACCTAAAACTACCCAAAATGTAAGCACGATAGCCTAAAAACATATTCTGTTACATAACATGTTCTGCACACATAACATGTTAGGAATGCGAAAAGAGTAACAACCATAAAAAATGATGCAATAATGTTTTTTGCAAAGTAGGAATGAGCATGGACTGCGCTTTAGTTGCACTGAATACTCATTTGAGGAATACCACTGAAATTGAGACAAACCTGTCGAAACTTGTATCATCGGAATACATTGACACAACAGACTTATGAACAGCATGCGACAGGTCATAAAATAGATTTAAGCAAGAAATAAGAGTGTGCCAAGGCAAGAGCCCTGTGGACCCTGTGAATTCCAATACAGTAAAAACCCGCATATAAACACACTTTTAAGAACCTCCAGGCTGATTTTTTAGAGAACGATAGATAAAACAATAGCCCATTGTTTACGAAACAATACCCTGGATGAAAAATCTGGTTTCTTATATGCGAGTTTTTACTGTAACAAATTTATATTTGTCTGATTTGTCGGCGTGGAAAACTGTGTTGTTGAATATGTGATTCTTACTGTAACTATTAGATCGTGATGTTTTTGTCTGAGGGGAATTTTGCACCACCTATATTTGATTGATAGCTTAAACATTTGTTTATTTGGTTATCTATATTATTTATTTTTTTATATTTATCTTAAATTTATATATTTATTTCAAAGATTAAATCCTTGAATTCTGTTTGTATATATGTATGTTGTTTTTTTTCCTGTGTAGTTATTCCGGAGTATTTATGTTTATGTAGTTATCCCATAGGAAAGAGTAAGACTTTGAATTATTCCCTACCCAAAAGGGCTTTAAATTAGATTAGAAAAAGTTATATGAAAGAAGAAGAAAATTAGAAAAAGTTATATGAAAGAAGCTACCAGTATGATCAAGAAATACGAAGAGACCAAGGCAAGCGTCTTGCGGGACCTCTATTGTTATGCTTTTTGTTTTAAAATCAACAGTTACAAACCCTGTAAAAATTGTTCTATTTTAAAAGTATGAAACTACCCATGAGATTTCTTTTTGTTGTACTCAATATGTACTCCATAAACAAACGAAGACCTGGTATTTGCTTTGAAGCAGTGTTGTAGTTGCTGGGACTTTCGAATAAACAAGAGACAAGCATAACGAAAAATAGTCCAAATTTGGACTATTTATTGCAATTAATACGAAGGACAGGTGATTTGGAACTGAGAACAAGTGTGAGACAAAAAAGCAAGATTGCATTCACATGAAAACGAAGCTAGGAACGAGACAGATTGCAGCTTTTGTGATGATGGATCTAACTTTTTTCATTACTAAATCATATTTTTAAAGTTTGTTTTTACATTTCTTTTAATCAATCCAAGATGTTATCGACAAAAGCGGAGATGATAAACTTTAATTTTGGCTACATCGCGATTTCCAATAATACATTTGCCGATATGATTTGTTTTATCTGTCTGCTTTGTCGACGTGGAAAACAGTGTGGTTGAATATTTCATTTTTATCGTAATTCTATCAATCGTCGACCTTCTCGAAGGTTTCATCAACAGAAAAGAAGGTTTTTTATCTGCTACAAATTAGAGTTCTTCACGGAACTGTTTTTTTTTAATGAACGGTTTAGACTGTTTTAACCTTACTGAAATGACGAATTCAATGGCGATGAGAAAAATCTGACAAACCCACAAACCTGGTTTTGTAAAGATTCCTTTTAATTGAGCAAATTTCAGATACAAAATTTATATCTAAAGTCCATAGAAAAAGACAAAATATGAGAGATCAAGTCAACTGCAGAGGTTAATTGGGCAATTTTTAGAACCACAGGTAAAGAGAACCAATCAGGACTCTAATGTCTTTTCACATTCATGTTCGTTTAAGGATAAGTGAAGACCTGTTGGCACAAAAACTGCCTGCGCGAAGAACTATGCACGAATTTATCATGACACATATTCGGAATCCTAACACCCATGGTTGAAGTAAAGAAGACTCTAAAAAGGCGCTAAAATGTAATTCTCCTTCTCTCCTCCTTGGTATTTTGAGTGGTGCTTTAACGGGTTCGCGCAAATGGAGAAAAAAATGGTGTTCTATGTGTGCACGTGCTTTAGCAAACTATTTGCTTCATAAATGTTTTCATCTCATTTTGGTGTTACTTTCATGTCTTTGGTTCTGCTTGTCCTCCAGTCCAAATTGATTTGGAATAGCGAACATGTAGAACTAAGGACACATGGAACAAAATTATTTTCAATTCAAAATAAAACTGGCTGATACGAATTTGATTTGATTTTTTAAATTCTCTGCATATTTGTAATCTTTAAATCTTTTAAAATCTTTATCTTCAATCTTTAAAGGCTTTAGCATTAAAATTTTCCCAATTAACTGTTGTTCTTTTTTAGTTAATTTTGCTCATAACAATTTAACATATTAGTAGATTCTTTAAAGCGGGTTTCTACAGGATTTATATTGCTTTTTGTGGAAAAGGAAATGAATTTTAACCTCAAGGTAATTTTCATCATTTTAAGCATAGTAATGTTACAATGACGTTTTAATGAAAACAACTTTGCTTTCATTGCAGCTGTATTATATTGACGAAGACCCAGCCCGAAAAGAATTCTTGGATGATTATTTTGATTTCATGCGCAAACGAGGTACAGTATATCATCAAATATTTTATCTAAAGAGACAAGGAAATGTGCCAATGAAATATTGATTTAATGGTTCTCGTTGAAAGTAATCAGAAAAATATTGAATGCGCTGATATTTCATATTTACATCTTTGATGAGAAAACAGTGGCAAAAAAGGAAGGCTTTTGGGCTCGTAATCAACAGATTACCTTTCGATTATTGTGTCAGACGCATTTATCGTGTCCGACTTGTTTTGTTGAAGTGACAGTGTTCAGAAAGATTTCCAACCTTCCAGATTTATAACAACAGTTAAGTGTACACTTTTGACGATTATGAAAAACTGGGTGTGTCTTGTGGTTGAATCTTTCTTTCGTTTTCATAAATTAATTTAATAAGTTGATGAAAAATGATGGCCAAAATGAACGTATGGACACGTATTCAACTGCTTTCCAAGCGGTAATTGTGTCAGGCGCATTTGTTTGTGTCCGACTCATGTCACATGAACATAATTTCTGCTACAGGCATAACAATAGCAAACGGTGGGTGTGTTTACTGTTGTGATTTCCTTATTTGTTTTGTGACTTATTACGGAATCAGTCATAGGCAGTATCTTTTCTTCCCAGTCCCAGGTAAACGGAGTACCAGGTGTCCCAGAGAAAACGCTACACGTTCGCCAAGCTATTGTAGAGGAGCCTTCTGCTTTGATATTTCTGTTTCTGATTTCATTTTTGGCGTTTGGGGTCATCATCCAACACACTGGTTTTTACTGAAACCCAAAATTTGTACTTTCATTTCGTGTAACTCAGCGATTATTGAGTGGATTTTCCAGGAAAAATATCAAACTTTAAGTTAAAACCTCTTCAATAAAACTAACGTTAAATCAAAAATACGAAAAACTAAGCCCTCTACACAGCAGCTTTGCAAACATGTAGCCTTTTTAATATCAATGTGGAAATTATTTTTATGTGACAGGAAATGGAACTTTGATTTAAATTACGCAATGAAGTCAGAAGTGTGTGAGTTGAATGGGCGAATGTTCCTCGGAATGTTATTGTACATGCTTTTAAGGCTTGTTTCCATTTAGCCGTAATTGCCTGTGACTGCCTGCGGAAATTGTCTGCGGCTGCCTGAGACTGACGCGTTTAATGGAAACACAGTTTCTATTAAAACATTAATTTTCATTACCCTATGATTCCTCTTCGCTGCACCTTTCCTACATTCCGTGTTTTGATTTTGGTCAGTGTTTTGATTTGGAATGTGGAAATAAAACACGGTACGCAAGGCAGGCGGAGCGAGAAAAATCTAATAAAAAATAAAGAAATAAAATAATTAACAAATATGCATGATTTTCTACGGTAATCTACATAAATCATAACATAGAATTAGCTACATATCATCTGTACTTTATATGTACTAACCAACAAAACAGTACAAAAAAAATTATTTTAACAAAATTGTTGAGGAATTAATATAAAAGCAAAAATAAGAAACACCTAAGGCTGAAAAGGAGCAAAATAATAATAATAAAAAACATCAGGCTGGAGCTAGCTGTTATAAAAAAAAACGTGTAATGAATTTTTATGACTAATGATTAAATGACTAAATTTTCGTGGCATTTTTTCCTAAAAGTGTTTAATTTCGAATATTACTAATAACTGTTCTGATAATTGTTCTATGTGTTTGTGAAATTGACCCAAGGGCATCGAGATCGCATATTTTCTTGAACGATAACTACACTTGTTGTTGATGAACTTTTGTTTGAATAACTGGAAGATTCTTATCACATCAAAAGCATTTTCCTGCACTTTTTCGTTTTTGCGAGAATGCCAACTGTTATAGTTGATAAAATAAGAGCCACTTTAAGGTAGGTGTTTTCTCTAAATAGGCGCCGCGGGAATTTAAGCAAAATTTTAGCAATTTTTAGCATTTGGATTTAGTAAGTCACATTAATTATAAAGTCAACTGCATTGCCACTACCAAATGATTGTGGTCAATTAGTGGCTGTGGTTTTTCTCCAGGAAATTAAATAGTCAATGAAAAGCCGTGATTAACGATAAGTATGGCAATTATTACCCAGGTATGACGATGCCATGTACTTTGTTTGCAATTCCCAATAACCTAATACCGATGAATGAATACTGTTTTTGCTTTGCGTCTGCCTTTCTTGGAGCTCGATGTAGGAATTTAAATGAATTTATTAAGATTTATATTTTAAAACAGGAAGAATCTAATAAACGTAATCAAAATTTAAATGAATTTGACAGTTCCACTGATGCAAGCCTTAAATATTTACCAAAACCGAGACGCATTCATGGGTAATACCGAAATCCGATTTATAAATATAGTTTCTGAGAAAAATTTAAAAACGAGGCAAAATGTAAAAATATATATTTTCCAGTAAATTTTTCCCAGCAAAAACGTATTTAAATGATGGTGGGTGATGGGAAGAAGGCCAATCCGATCAGACCTTACTTCGGATGAAGGACTAGCATTCGGATCGGCCTTGGATGTCGGAAAACAAAGGCTTGTGGGAAGTCAAAAAAGAAGTTTCTGAATTAAAAAACGTTTTATGAGTTTCACGTTTATGCTGACGTATTAATTATTATGTAGTCATAGTCACAGTAAGTTCTTTGTTTGTGAAGCCGTGGAATTAATTTAGTCTTTTTTAGCTACAGATAACATGCATTTGCGCTGAGATACTACCCAGTGAACCAAACAATGTTTTGAAAAATCACCAAAATTCGATTTCGTTTCCAATCTTAAAAATTATTTTTTATTTAAGTAAACATGGTAAAAACCAAATTCATTCCAGAAATTATTGCTATTTTGGTCACCGTTGCTTTTTGATGAAAACGTTATGACGGAATTGCAGCATGAAAAACCTAATTTTGAGAAGTGAGCTTTGAGAATTGAAAACATTAATAACTTCGTAATTCTGGCCAAAAATCAAGTTTGTTGTGGCCTATAGGAGCATACTATTATTCAATATAATGATTCTAAAATTTGCAACAACATCCAATGATGGGAATGTACGAAAAAATGGATCTGATGAGCATTCAGAATTGCATGATCACGTGCATCAAAACCAGGTCGCTAATGAAATCGCAAAATTTCAACGAGTCTAGGCTACTGTTACAATTTTCAACGTTGGGATAAAATAATTAACCCTGGGTATCAGCCTTACAGAAATTTTTTTCTCTTACTGAAAGTCTGTTACCCAGGGATACATATAATTTTGTCCTTCCTCTAGAAAATTGCGCAAAAATGGGTAAAATTGGAAATAAAATCACATGTTTGTGCTTTTCAAACTTGTCTACATTTTTTGGGATCACCTAGCAGTATAGAATATTATTTATTTATTCATTAACTTTTTATTTACTTATTTATTTCAGACGCAACTGTTACGCGTATACCTACGATGGCAAAACAACCACTTGATTTATATAAATTATATAAAACAGTTGTTGCTCTTGGTGGATTGACAGAGGTTAGAAACTTTATAAATATCGGTATATTGTAATATTAGATGTTGCCTAAAAAATTACGAATAATAAAATAATATTGACTGCTGTATTGATGAAGATGATTGTTATATTTGTTAATCATCATCATGATATTCATTTATTTCGTCACAGCATTGCCGCGATTTTGTTTATTTCAAAGAGAAATGAAGTTCTGATAGCAGCTCGAAAAAATATATTAACTGCCCTTTCCCATTGCCTTGGGGCCATCCATTGAGTAGGAGGTTGTGTATGTACTAAACAGTGTTTCAAATTCTAATAACTTTCTGCGTCACCAAAAATGAATGCAATATCCTTGTGCTATTATAAATGTTGTCAGTCTCCCGAGGTACCGTTTGACGCAAGGTACCAAACTTAACGATTTCCCGGTTTTGAAGAGTTTTTTTTTTTGAAGAGTTTACAGACCAAGTGTCTCAATGTCTATTTGACTTCAGCAGATCTTTTCGGAAATATAATCTGGTCTCAAGGCTATTGCTGTATGGTCATTCTTGCCTCTTTCTCTCCCAAAGGACCAAAAAGACAGCGAAGTTTAAACGCTTTTTGTATTGATGGAAATTTCATCAATGTTGAAAACGAAGCTAGTCCTGTAACACAAAAAGGTCTATTACATTTGGTCAAAAAGATTCATGTCAGATTAATGTTGTTTCTGTTTCATAGGTTGTAAGAAACAGACATTGGAGCAAAGTCACTCGAGAATTAAATTTACCATCAAGCATTACAAGTGCTGCATTCACTCTCAGAACACAGTATGTATGGTTGTGTTTTATTTCCTTTTACTTTGTTCATGAAGCAATGTGGACACGTTTATTTTGTCATAAAAAGAAATTTGAAATAAATGGTTCTAAAAAATCCTTTTTTCTTAATTCTGCGGAGGAAAAATAATCTTACTCCGCAGAATAAAAAACCTCTGTCTCCACAGAATTAAAAAAAATTCCTTTTTAAGACATAATAAAAGTGTCCGAATTGCTCATGCTTTGTTTGGAGATTTGGAAACCTTCCATTTTGTTTGGATTACGTAGGGCCTGTTCACAGGCTATTTGGACGATGAAACTATGAGCAACAGAACACCATATAACTGAGTTCTACGTTGGTCAGACTTTCAGACGTTGGTCAGACGTCCTACGTCTACATTAGTTCTAGTCCTACGTCAGTTCAGTTGGTCAGTTCTACGTTCATCCTAGTTACCATCACACCACATGTTTACATCGATTAATTTAATTGAATTTTAATTGAATTTTTAATACCTTCCATGTCTGAGTTTGTATTTTTTGTAACCACTGAATGTCAAGACGAAAATGTTATGTTGTTAATGTTTATCGCTGTCCCCTCTAGACGGGGAAAATAGCCTAACCATCTAAGCAAGTGCCTAACTAAACTTTTTAAGGTTTGTATTGTTTGAGTAGGT
>JAYJMH010073354.1:0-10904 GCA_036873815.1 Phacellophora camtschatica | reverse complement strand
CCTTTACACAGATTAAACTGTCTGATTTTCTTTATCAGTTCTGATACAGTTACATTTTGCAAACTGCGTTCAGACTCATTGTAAAGAATGTGATCATGTGGTAGCAGCCAACCAAAAATAACTAAAGTAAACTTGAGACTGGTGTCAATGAAAAGCTCATATTTTGGGATCATGGCATTGTCTTGAAATAACTTCAGAGAGAGCTGGTTATTTGCTTGTTCCATCTGCCATTCTGGCAACTTAAGTTTGGCAACCCTCTTGGTAACTTCTTCAAAACTTTCGTACATAGTTTTCTGGTCAATGATACTCACTCTCTCCTGCACAATGCTTAAATCTTTCCTTTCTTTTGCTGGCTTGGATGGGTGAGATTTTTCTGGCCAGTTTTCTGGGGGCACTCCACCAAGTCGTAGAGCCTTTCTCCCAGTCTCTGGTGAAATAATAGTAAAATAAAAATTTTAGTTTAGTTGCTTTCCAAAACGGGCCAGATATCATAAATTAAATTAAAACAAATGGAAGTTCCTCTGAGAAGAATAAACCACTGGATAAAAACACGTTAAGACCTTCACAGTCCTCGTAATATTTGCAATAATAAACGTACAACAACGAACTGGGACAGAACAGGAGTCAAAAAGTCTTTCACAAGTCCATACATTTCCAGCTTCTATCTGCTTCTTAAAATCTGCGTCTTCCTCTCTATACTTTCTTTTTATTTCAAAAACTGCTTTCCTCCAAGAAACATATCGCTCACTGGTTCGTTGAGTAACATGAAAAATAGCTACACAGTCATACTTGTCTCTCCTCGTTCGTAGCTCCACATTGTGGAAGGCAACAATGTGCGCCTGGCATATCTTTGTTTTCTATGCTTCTCTACTTATCTTCATTATATCTGCATTTATCCTCATTCTTTATTTAATTTGCTTCGAAATATATAAAACAACACTGAACTTTCCTCACACGTTGCTATGTTGTTGTTTGTTGCTGTGCACCCGTTTCGGCACGTGACCAACTTTTTTCTGAACAAAAACATATAACAATAGGCTTCCAGACCAGTTCTTTTTCTATTGACTATGGGTTGACCACACGATTGCACAGATACGGTATAAGGAACACTCCTGTGAGCTGGTTTCCGTCCTAATTTGATCACAGGAAGCAGTTTTGTTTTGTAAACGGACAGCGATCAAGGACAAAAAATGTAACGTGCGGTATACCTCAAGGCTCTTGTTTAGGACCTCTCCTTTTTATCAAATCTCTGAAGGACTTTGGTTTGACGTTTTCCCAAGCTAGTATCTATGCTGATGGTACTGATGTAATGATCGTTGTGGTCTTTGAGGTACAGCAGGAATTGATCAACCTCTCTGAGTAGATGAGAATAAATAAGTCCTAACCCCGCAAAGACATAATATATGACAATGGGCAATATATGGTAATGGGCCATTCTCGTAAAGTAAATGCGTTAAATATCTCAAGTGCATCACATTAAATGACTCATCAATTGTATCTTACTATTAAATGACTCTGATATCAAGAGTGTCGCGAGGACGACACCACTTGGCGTAGTAACTGTCAATTATAATCTACAGTGGGATGAGCAATGCAAAGTGGTGAAGGGTAAAATCTGTGGAAGACTTGCTTTACTGAAGAAAATAAAATATATAATTCCTCAAAAAATGCTCTGTAGTGTCTATTACGCTATAGTCAAAATTCATCTACGCTATGCCAACGAAATTTGTGGCAGCCTTCTGAAAACAAAACTTGACACCTTCAAAGGACTACGGGACAGGACCGGTCAATAATCGAAAGTTCCAGATTCAAGGATAACTGGTCATGTTACTGGCTGAGCGTTGAAAATCTTATTCGACTCGATCGATCGGTCATATCTATGAACAAATTAAGCCCTGAAAGCCTCTGGGATAAGTTTCAGCAAAGATCCTCGCAGTCAAACTATGGAACAAAGCATTGTAGAGACCTTCAAACTCCTAAACTAAATACTGAACATGCTAAAAAGAGTTATTACTACTCTGCTTGAAAATTTGGAACGATATTCCTATTGAAATTAGAGAACTCCTGAATATTAGTCACTTTAAAATACAATTAAAGGAGTACTTCAATAGCTGACTGAATGTGTCAATTTAATACACGACCCCTTGGAAGAATAGCCTTTTAAGTAAACAAATTTATAATTTATTTGATTGTTAATTGATATTTGATGTATATAGTATCAATGTTTTATTAGAGTATCTGAAGGGTTAATTCCTGTATAAAGAATTATATCATATATATCATAAAAGTGGGAAAAGTTGTCAAGTTGAACGATACAAGCAAGCTGTGGAAAGCTGCAAAAGAAGCAAAGCAAGAAAAAATAATTTGTTCTTTGCTGCAAAACAAACACATCTCAGCAAACTTAAAACATATATCGCCGGTAGCTGCAAAATCAACAAAAATTTGGCCCAAATAAAATAAGCCTTTACTACTCCGGCTTACTACTCGTAGCTTTTCAGGAGTTTTTAATATCTCGGATATGTTCTAATATGTTTCGAAGATCTTTTAGAAATTACTTGTAAAATCACAAGGAAGATTTTAGAAAAATCATAGCGAAAACATTTAGTTTGATTCTTATTTTTGAGAAACTTGTATGCCGCTTCAGCTCTGACAGTTCTGGCCAACAATCACTGCGACATTACAATAAATCTTTCATAAAATTATCAGATAATTCTAAGATCATGCCAGGAATATTGATATATACATAGGGAAATTTTTAATGTGAAAATGACATGTTTACCTTGCTAGGATCATCATAATTTCAGACACTTTTCTTTTTCTCCGCACAAAAATCTTCTGCCAGCTCGTTGCAAATTTTGAAAATGAATCAAAGTTTGTTGTGCAGTTTTCGCATCTGACATCGCACGCGATTTCATAGATGTGTTTCAACTCCCGCGCCTCCGGAGCTCCCTGATTCTAACCGATTTTTCCCTCTTTGGTCTATTATGTTAAAATAGCCTGGTGATACAATTCTTATCATCAAAAAATTTAAATGTTTCTGCACCATCCGTAGTTTGATTTACACCAATCACTCGAGCAGAAGAGAAACTAGTATTTGAATTTTAAGACTGTAAGAAACCCAATAAAGTAAAATATAGAGAAAAATTAAATAGTCATAACTATCACCATTAATCACCTGAAACGTATACAATAGAGAATTAGTAGAAATTAATTTGAAAATAGTTGTAGCATTCTTCCTACATTTTCAATGAATGCCTGCTATTAGGTCTTTTCTCGATAAATATTAAGAAACTCATACCTGAACAAGTCCCGTAAAATCATCTCTTTGAAGGAAGTCTTGTCCCTGTGGTACCAAAAGTCTAAATAATTTTGAGGATTGGTCATAGCACTCTTGTAGAATACTAAAAAGTTAAAATAAAATAACATACAATCAACCAATCTGACACTCATAGCTTTATTTTTTTAATGTTTAGGTAAAATAGTATTTTTGTCTTTAAAGTGTCACAGTAAATACTCCTTATTGCCAAATAGGTGGGGGTTCAAATTAGCTGGGGTAGGAGTGGAAATAAATATAGAATATTATATATTTCATTCAAATCAATTCAAATTGATTCATAGAGCATATTTTACAATACAACATACTCTATACGATCCAATGAAAGCAGCACTTGACGAGCCTGGACCGTTTAACAGAACAATATTATTACAATACTGAGCAAAATTACGATATTACAAAGCTACTATAAAACAGCAAAATTACGATACTCAGCTTATAATACTTACAAAGTATCAAGATAAAATATAAAAGATTTAAAAATCATACAAATGAGATAAAACTTTCTATTGAAAAAGAATACAGGATTTTTTGTGCGGGTTAATATGCATGATGATTGTTCAGTACATAGAGAGTTTGTTCATTTTTAATTTTAAGTTACCGATTTCGTGCTTTGTGTATTTTTTTATGAATTTAGGCAGTGAATACCAAAGTCGAGTTCCTTTCACTTTTAGCTTTTTGTTTCCCCAGTGTTTATTAGATTTGTCCACTCTGTAGTCTTTGTGTTGTCTGGTTACGCATGGGTGGCACTCTTCGTTTGTTTCCAAGTAGTCCTCAAAAATAATTGGTAGGGATTTCTCGTCATATTTGATGCATAAATTTGAGAATTTTGGCTTCGTGTTGATCTTTTTTTAAAAAAGTAAAGGGTTTCATGGATTAGATTTGTGGAGGTTTGGCGATCTTTGAAGCATAAGATTTTAAGTATCCAGTTTCTGTGTATCAAGTTTTTTAATATGTTTTTCTTTTGCTGTTCCATATATTTTGCTGTTCCATTAATTTTCGACTGTACAAGTGGATAAAAAAGTGCTTCTGTGCACTGCGTTGGGATAATATGTCTTAGTTTCGAGAACATAGATGCGTAATTTATGATTTTGGAGCTTAATTTGGAAATGTGTTTTTCCCAAATGAGTTTAGAGTCAATTTTTAGTTATAAGTATTTTAGATAATTTACTTGTTGGAGTGTTTCACCCATAACAATTGAAAATACGTTTTGTGAATGTTAAAGGTTCGAAAAGACAATAGTTTGTTTTTCAAGTATTCACAATCAATTGATTGGCTTTTAGCCATATGTCAAGATTCTTCAGTTCAGAATTCAGTCCTAAAACTAAAGTTTCTAAACTTCTATCAGAGTCGAAAATGTTTGTGTCCTCAGCAAATAATCTAGGTTTTAGCGTCAAAGCATTTAAAATGTCATTTATGTATATGTTAAAAAGTATAAGACCCAGAACAGACCCTTGTGGTACACCTGTATTTATGGTTGATTAACGATTTTGTTCCATTGGAATATGTATACTGTTTTGTAGATAACTTATCAACGAGTTAATGAACATTGCCTCAGAAACCATAATGACTTAGCTTTTCCTTATTTTCTTATCTATGGTATCAAAAGCTTTTGATAAATCGAAACAAAATACCACTAACGTATTTGTTTTTGTCTAAGTTTTCGTAACTATTTTCGATGACTTTCACAAAAACCAAATTGAAATTCGTAAATATTATTATGTTTCTCTTTATATATTGATTAATTCAGTTGGCTAGTAGATGTTCTAATATTTTTTTCGAAACAGGACAACAAATATATTTGTCTATAGTTTTCCAAAAGGTCTCTAATTCCGTTTTTGAAAATGGTAATCACCTTGGCAAATTTCTAAATGTCAGGAAACGTATCTGTTTTGGAAGAGAGGTTTAAAACATAGGTAAGTGGTTTAAGAAAATAATAACAAACATTTTTTGTTGTTTTTGGTTTGATTCCATCATCTCCAGGGCTTTTTTTGTCTTTCAGTTTTTGAATTTCTTGAAGAACTTCCATTCGTCAACAGATTTTAAGTAAAAAGAGTTTACAATGGGTTGTTTTAAATAGTCTGAGACATGAACTGAAGGTTTATCAATTTTGGAAGCTTTTTTTTTGCTAATGGTACAGAAATGATTGTTTAAGGCCATCGTAGTTAATTTCTTTTATATAATTTTTTGTTGTTGATTTTTTTTATTTAAAACTGTGTTAAATGGTCAGCGACAGCTTTTATATTGAAAATTAGGGGGCGCGGGAAATATTTTTTAGCAACCACGCCTTCTATTTTGGCTGTAAACACAACCACTCCCTTTAATTTAGCTGTAAACGCAACCATGCCCTTTTCTGAGATAATCTTATTTTCTTAAATGTTTTATTGGTCTGCCTCTTGATCAAGACATTTTAATGGCTTTAGGGACATATGTTTTTTTCGACCACACTCTTCACTTTGGTGGGGAACAAGTGTTTTAGAAAAATTGGCAAATTACAAAATTACAAGGAATCTTTTCTGGAAGATTCATCAAAATCATGAATCCTTGAAAATTTTACAGCAATATTTAACATTTTACACAACACTCGCCTAGCTTAACAACATTCGTCTTGGATTTTTTATGGCAAATCCCCTAATAATTTTGTCCAAGTCAATCTGTAAATGCTGGTGAACATGTAGTGCTGCCAACTCATTCAGCTGTTCTTCGCCCATTGCGCTTAACGCGTGTCTTGAGTCGTCTCGTCGACGAAATACTTCTTTCACATTCGCAAGTGGTGACAGGAATTGTTCCAAGTATCCTGAGGCAACAGCATGGGTTTGGAAATCTTGTTTCAATCGGTTTGCAAATTTTTAAAGTGTGCAAAATGCGCTCTGGAAACATTTCGACAAATTTCCTGCACCGATATGTTTTCCAGGTGTCCATCTCTGCATCTAAATTCCTCTGCGATGGCAGATCATCTGTGTATGGCTGCACGAACTTTCAAAACTCTTTCTTTTACTTTCCGTTATTTTTTCTGTCATAATTCGTTGGCATGATGAAAAAACCTTTTGTTGCATTTTGTTGCATTTTTCTTGTGAAACCTTGTTTGTAACTCTTTGATTAGGTAACTCTGCGAAAATACACTTTTGGAGCATTGGCGGATGTTGTTCCTCAGCAATTGGCGGTTGTACGTTCTTGGTTTGGAAGGTGCAGCTCCAACTTTTACACCCAATTTACAGTGCTGCTGAGCGTAGCGCTCATGCTTGCATCATGTCACCGTGTGACCTTCCTAACTTTGGAGTAGCTGCATGATTATATGAAAGGATCTGCTCCACCACAACCAGTGTAATGAGAAAGCGAAAATTGGAGCATGCTGTAGACAAGCCAAATGCATCTGTCCTTGAGTTGTCATTCCAGCCATCATCCTTGATGAACACTTCCAATGTCACCATGATGGGTTCATAAAGCCCGATGAATCTGTCCTTTTAGCGCTCCACCTACCTTGTTCCGTGGATCGACAAGCTTTGTGCCCCCCTCCCCCCCTCAAGAATTTATCTGATATTGAACGATAATGTCAGCTGTCTTTTCTGGTGAATTGTTGAAGAAATCTGCTGCTCCTTTCACATCTGACATCCTATTTTTACTCCCATTATCTTGTATGAAGCGGCCACACATACATTCAGGCAATGCGATGCACAATAAACTCTCTTATCTCCTTCATCAACAAATCAGAGATTAGTACTCCTGGCGTGCCTCCTTTGCAGTGGATAAACTTCACGAACTTTTCCTTGATATCACCACCTTGGTCAACGACACGAATAACTAAGGGCATTCATTCCATGTTGCTGGTGTCTTGCGCCTCGTCTGCAAGTATACCAAAGAGAGCTTCGGATGTGATCCCCACAACATTCGATTAATTAATTTTGAATTGTTTTGGAGCGAAAAGTTGCGTTTTTGGCGCTGTTTTCAAATGTTCTACAAGCACTTTTTCTGCACTATCGACTCGGAAATTAAGAAGTGCTTGTAAGTTTCCTTTCTCACTTCCAGAGACCAAATATTTGGAGCTATCCGTGTGTCCCCTCAAAGACATATTTATTGTCTGACCTTTTTTAGCGCATTCATTGACAGGCAAGGCTTTCCTCTCAATTACATTGCAAAAATCTTCCGTTGCCAAAACTGAAGATCTGTGGAGTGGTGAGCCTTTCTCGTGCGCTCTTGCTTTTGATGCAGCACTTGACCAAAACGTCAGTGGTTCATTGAGTAACGTTGTCAGCTTCCCACTGATGTGTCCACTCTTTATTCTAAACAAGGAGCAAGGAACATAAAAGCAACCATCGAGTAATTTTGAAAATGTCATTCAAGGATATTTCTCTAACATCTCAAATGTGCACTTGCTTTGCTCATTGCAGGTTTGTTGGAACTTTGAACAATTTATCAGGTTTCCAAACACTTTTCATAACATTGTAACGTTCTTGATTTGATAGAGTGTCGGCAACTTTGTAGATGAGTCCAAAGTCTCATGTTCATCGTATATGGGGTCCCTTTTTGTAATCAGAGTTATTGGATACTGCTCCTGAATTCAAATGTTCGCCCCTTATCCGTTTGTGTTGTCTGCAAAAATCTGAAGTTGCAGACTGCACGAACGCTTTTGCCAGCTCCTGTAGCACTGTCGTTAAGCTGTTGACTTTCTTTTCCAGAATTAGAGTCATCTACATGTGTATGTGGCATCATTGGCACAAAACATATTTTTGTTTGGCACATCGCAGGGGATGACGAAAAAAGTAGAATAAAATGTCTGGCTTGGCGTTTTTGCTGTTTGAAAACCAAAAAAGATAAATTATACCATTTTGGCATGCATTCTTTGGATTTAAAGTACCATTCATCATTTTCTCTAGATCATGTCTGGTGTCCCCTTGATAAAACATGGAATTTTACGACAGAGAAAAGACGACAAAGCCAGAACGCACATCAGATCAAGCAAAGTTCCTTGACATGTGAATAGATTCCTTGTGGACAGATTTTATCCCATCATTATCTCCACAAATAGGAGCTGAAGTATCGGACAATGCATTGCCTTTAATGAGACACATGCAATTTTCGTCAGAAATTTACAATTTGTTTTCAGTTAGGGTCTCCATAAATCAAATAAACTATAACATCAAAACGTTTATAAGTAAATTTTGTGTTTGTTAGGTGAAATTGATAATGGCAATTTGAATGTTGCTAACAGACCTGTGATCACGCTTGTATCTTTAGATTTTGTGCATATTCTGAACCTTTGTAGCATTTCATCGTCAATTTTGCTTTCAGCGACAACGTCTCTAACAAATCGGTTTTTCGAAGCTTTGAGAGACCAGCCAAACGGCTCTGAAGACATTTCATTTATAATATTTTGGTATTTCGAAACGATTTTATCCAAACACAAAAAATATTTGATTCAACGAGGGAGGAATAAATCTCACAAAAATCCTTTCAGTGCAGGTTTGTTTCTTTTTAAAACGGTTTACATCCTATTATATACAAGTTCTCTTCCTTTCCCTCGGCGGTTTGTGAGCATCGAACAATTCGAAATCAGTTTTGACTTTTTGGGAAAATAAATTCAGTTCAGTCATTAGCTCATTTTACAAAAGATCTGCCTTTTCGCACACAGATCTGCCTTTTCGCACACATGTCAGTCACTTGAGTTGATAAATATTGGTGCAGATTACAAATCAAAGAGTAAAATGCAGACGACAATGCTTGCGGATCTGTGGAAAATTGGGTAGTATTTTCTTTAATTTCTTCAGAAATTGGCGAAGGAAGAAACTTTGAAGGAATTTTTTAAACAGACAGTTTGATCATTTTCTATTATTTTGTGTGACAATTCTTGAAAAAGGAAATTTTAAAATATCTGACCGGTTTTTCCAACAACTGAAACCGGTCTGGATCCGAACATATTAAAATATTTATAAATAGATCTAATCATGCTCATACACAATGGATAATGAACACATCATTTTCCATCAATTTTTTTAAATGAAGTCGATATACTTTAAAATTCCAATCATGTCAACTGTAAATATATTGACAATCTATTTTCAGTTACACTTAAAAATTTATTTGGAATATTAGATAGAAAACAAAACAAATTAATAAAAACAAAACAGGTACCAATTTACAACAAGCGTGCAGAGCTTTCAAAGATGTTTTGAGTGCAATTTGCAGCCTTTGTCTTGTATTTTTTTTGTCTAATGCTTAGACAATATGTTATATTGCTTGCTAACAGGTAAATGTACAAATGTGATAATCATTCTTTTGTTCAAAAAATAATAATTGCTAAATAAAATAAAATTGTGTTGTATACTGCGGGAAGCAGTTGGCCTTCAAGAGTTTATAAGTCTTAAGTTTTTTTTCACGAGTTTCTTAAAAAATGTCCTTAATAAAATGTAAAGTAGCATGCTTTAATGCAACTAAAATTGATGGGTTAGGCTTTTTAAAAATTATCAGCCCTTAGGAGAGGGGGGGCTAATTCAAGGGGAGTTATTCAAGGTGGTAATAAGTTATAAATTCATAGGTGTATTGTTCAAAAAATAACAATTACAAAATTAAGGGAAAATGGTGCTTTGATACTATCGCTTGTATTATTCCAACTTCTCGAGATTTATGAGTAAAGTTGTACGTTATAAATTGCAAGAGTTTTTTACGAAAATTATGAGTTGTGGGTTATTATGGAGTATTTTTGATCAAAATACAAATAATTGCAACTGACATGCTGATATTCGGACACGTTTTTGGAGAGCGGCTTACATAAAAGAAATTTACATTCACCCTTCGAGGTTGAGCTTATGAAGATATGCCTTAAGTATATCTCTTACAGTCTTTTTTATTATTATTTTCCCAAAACAAATAAATTTAAATAGAATAAGTTCAGTTTGAATTAATATGGAGTCAAGTGATATAGAAAGAATTATCCAAGAAGCAGTTGGCAAAGCAATTCCCACTGAGATGAAGCATCATACAGAGATTCTAGAAAAGAAACTTTCTGATGGCCTTGCTGCATTTACAGATCGCTTAAACACAATTGATAAAAACATATCAGAATTCGAAAAAAAATTAAGCCTGTCAAAAGCGAATGCAAAAGACAATAAGATTACATCGACGGGTTGGTAAAAGAAGGCTTACAGGTCAGAAAAGAAAATGAGGAGGTGAGGGCAAAGACCAAAATTTATCAAAGAGAAAGTAGCAGAAGCTGCACAACAAAAGATAGACGACCTGGAGTAATACGGGAGAAAAGTCGTGATTGAACTGGCAGGATTTTCGAGAACATCCCAAGAAGATACTGTGGATCTGACCCTAAAGCTCGCAGGAAAGATAAAAGTGGCACTGGCGGAGTCAGACATCGAAGCATGCCAACGAGTATCAATGAACCCAGGGGCGGCCGGCAGTGGTATTAGCGTTATTACTGTAATAACACTTTTTTCAAATAAAGTTTTTAAACCAGATCGCTTCGCTAAATGTTTTCAAGCAACGAAAAAGGATCTAGTCTAAAACACCACACAGGTGAACACAGATGACCACAGGTGAACACAGATGACCACAGATGAACACAGAT
>JAYJMH010073343.1:0-10904 GCA_036873815.1 Phacellophora camtschatica | reverse complement strand
AATCAGAAGGAACATTTGCAGAAGAAGAATGAAAGATAATATAGTTTGTCTTATCAATGTTTAATGATAATTTGTTAGCATCCAGCCATTTCTTTATTGATCTAAGTTCTTTGTTAACACTTTTAATTAAATTAGGTAAATCTTTAGATTCAGAGTAAATGTTAGTAGCATCAGCGAAGAGATAAAAATTAAGTTTCTTAGAAGCATTTGGCAAATCATTGATAGAGATTAGGAAAAGTAATTGACCCAGTATAGAACCTTGAGGTACACCACAAGTAACTGAAAATAAGTTTGAATTACATCCATTAACAAAGACATATTGCTTTCTATCAGATAGGTAAGATCTAAACCACTGAAAGGCACAACCACGCAAACCATAGTGTTCCAATTTTGACAGCAAGATTTTATGATTAACAGTATCAAAAGCTTTGCTTGGGAGTATCACATGCCAATGCTCCGCGTACACCGTGATTTTTTCTTGCAATCACGCTTTGCATTGCTTAGCTCCAGAAATGGTCAGAACAAAAAATGGAAAAAATAGAACACACACACACACACACACACACAACGATTCCTAAAGCCCGTACACTGTGTTGCAAATAATTGTGAATGTTTTCAAGAAAATACCAAACTTTTATTAATCTAAAATATCACCAACTGGTTGATAAAAGTAGATTTAGTAAAGCGAAAATAACTCGCAACACGTAGAAATTAATAGAACAGAGCGTACAATGCTTATATGTCACGGGTAAAAAAGAAACCAGTGCAACTTGGCTCTGGGCTTTGCAGTAGGGTTTCTTACTTTTGGGCACAGTAAAGTAGAAGTTTTCATAGGTCCTTAATTTTCCGTAAAATTCAATCTGTATCATTTATCATCGAGAACTCTGTCTAGTTCTATGTCTCATTTACATAAGCTTGATTTTGACCCCATCCACACCTTCTTAGGCAACATAATCATCTGCTGCGCCATAGTCAACATAGTCAACTTGAAAATGTGTCTTAACTGCGGATTGACCAGTTATCCATGACCGACATGAGTAAAGCTTTCAACTCCTGGTATCCACCAATCTTGCTGAGGAAACTGGAGAAGCATTGATTTTCTAAGGACGCAATAGATATGATGAAATCTCACTTTGAAAATCGGAGAAATAGAGTGCAGCTCAGAGACACAAAAAGTATATGGAAGATACCTGAAAGAAGATGTCCACAGGATTCATCTCTTGGGCCACTGCTGTCGAATATCTACCAAAATGATCTCAGTTATACTGTTACAAACTGCAGTTCATCTATGTATGCAGATGATAATCAGCTATATGTAGCCAAAGGTTTACCAGAAAAGGTTGAGAAAGCCATAAATGAAAATATGGAAAAGGTATGTACATTGTACAAAGATAACTGTCTTAATGCCAATATAGAAAAGTATCAAGCTATGACTGTCATTTGCCAAAAGAATCAAGGACTACCTATTGGATTTAAGATAAATGATGATGATATACAGCAGACCAAAGCATTATAGCTTTTGGGAGTCACAATTGATAATAGACTGATATTCAATGAGCACATAAGCAACACTTGTAAGAAGGCAAGTCAGAGAGTAGGAGTTTTGATGAAACTACAAAATCTAATACCAATGGATGCTAAGTTAGTTTTGTATAAAACTGCAATTCTACCACATTGACAGCTAACATATTATGGATTGGTATTCTACTTCTGCAGATCACCAGATCGTAGGAAACTTGAAAGAATCCAAGAAAGAGCTTTACGAGCAATTTTTCGTGATAAAGAAAGTAATTATGAAATACTGCTAGAAAAATCTCGTCTATCAACTTTGTATAACAAATCAATGCAAGACATAGCCATTCTTATGTATAAGTTCAAAAACAATTTTGCCTTAAAGCCTCTACAAGCTTTGTTTGAAGGAACTACCAAACGATATGAACTGAGGAACGCTGAATTTAATATACCAAAATGTAAAACTGTGATGTACGGAAAACATTCATTAAGCATTAAGATACTTGGGGCCTATGATCTGGTCGAAACTAAACTCGAACATTAGAAAGAGTAATAAACTAGGGATGTTTAAAAGTGAATTGAGAAAAATTCATGATTTGTCAATCATGACAGGCACAGAAAACTGTAACTGCCATTTTTGCGTACAATGATATGTACCTTTTATATAGAGAATTTTAACTGGTTTTAGATACTGAATTGTAAAACATACTAGTTTTTTGTTTCTATTTTAAGCATTAGTTCATTTATATACTTATATATTTATCACTGCACAGTTGCACTTTATTCCTGCACAAATTGGTTATCACTCCACACTAAAATTTGGTATGACAAGAACGATACCACGGTGAGCAAAAGACTATGTCTACCAAATGGCCATTACGTAGAATTGTAAATTACATGAAGCCACACGTAAATACTCAGTGCAGTTGGAAAAGCTGTTCCAAATTGGGGGGCTTATTGTTCTCAGAACAATAGAGAACAAAGTTTAAATTAATCAGTTGTTTTAAATCATCATCGCTCTTGAAATTATGGTGAGGTACTGCTCCCACCCCCTAGCCCCCCGCTTCCGACGGCATTGCTACATGTATCCTATCACCCGTACTTTTGTTTCTTTGCAGAGTTTTGTCACCAGCAGAAGAGATCATTCAAAGAATCCAATCAGCCCCATTTGTGCATGGATTCTTATCGTTGATTCGAAGGTAATAATCAAACGGTCTTTGGTAAACTTGGCGCGTGCAATCGATCACAAAGCCGCCACCAAGAAACACATCAATGCTGCGAGATACGAGGTCAAGAATTTGGATTCAAGGGACGAAATGACGTTTCTGCGTGTCAGAACCAAAATTACTGAAATATTACTTAAACTGGAAAACGGAGATATTCTCGTGATAATACAGAGTTTGCCAAATTTTCTTGGGAGAGAAGCCAAAGAAGAAGGGTTAACAAAAAATAATGTAGTTACATGAAATAATGACGGACATTTGTTTTTCAACATTTTAGCTGTTTGGCTCCACTGAGCGAATTACAACTGGGCAGTTCGGTCACATGTAAAGTTCGGGAAGATCAAACTACAAAGTGAGGCAAAACCGAAACTTACTGCACACTTTTATGAGTCCCATTGACTTTTTCCTTGTAATATTTTATGTTTCCAGATAGAGTAATATTTGCATTGAAACCATATAAAGCAGTAAGCACAGTTTTCCTCTAAAATGTTGTATAACAATTCTTCGGACAAATATCTGTTCTTCGGACACATAACGATTATACATACAGTCACAAGTACCAGTAAATAAATTAATAAAGACGAAATAGTTTGAATTTTATATTTTTTATTTTACTTTTCTCACATAATATTTTTGCCAGAATATTGTAGAAATCAAAAATTAAAATGTATAATAGGATATAAATACATAGCCCGGGTGGACCAGAAAGTTGTTTTCTCGTTTGCGTTTGCAGAGGTATATTGCAAACTGTGAGAGTTATTAAACAATAGTAGGCACATAAAAAGACGGCCAAATAGCAAACTTAGATTTTGAAATATTATGCAAACCTCTACAACAGCGGTAAGGCATCGAAATTGCGAAAAGAAAACTGTCTCATTCTTTCAGTTTTAACTTCGACTCGAGAAGATCGCTGTTAATTCCAGTCCGCAAACTGTTCAGCCTTAACTCACTACCAGCGTGAGTTGTGAAAAGTCATCTGGGACTTGTGAATTGATACCTATTCAAAAGAAAGTTTCAGAACTCCCATGTGGATTTGAATAATTATGAATTCATAATTCCCAAGTAATTTTTTGCGCGAACACTGCCATGTAGAACAGTTTGCGGACTGGAATTAACGGCGATCTTCTCGAGTCGAAGGTAAAACTGAAAGAATGAGACAGTTTTCATTTCGCAATCTCGATGCCTTAACGCTGTCGTAGAGGTTTGCATGATATTTTAAAATCTAAGATTGCCTTTCAGGGGTCTTTTTATTTACCTACTATTGCTTAATAACGCACACAATTTGCAATATAGCCCTGCAAACGAGGAAACAACTTTCTGGTCCACCCGGGATATAGATAAATATTGTTTAAGAATAATAGTTGTTACATTAAAACTAAACGTCTGCGCTTAAATTGCTACACTAAATCCATTTCGAAACAACAATTCCTCATGATAAATCCTCATGTTCTTAATTCGCTATTTCATAATTCATATTGTTATTGTTATCCCACATTTGATGTTTATCTTGCTGACAATATATAGCAAAAGTCATTATCGAGCCTTTTGGCATGGCTACTTTGGCAATGCATATATCACAATTGTGTTTTCCCAGCTGCTGATTCTCTTCATCTCTTACACTGCACATGTCATTGTATGTTTTCCAATTGTCAAAACTGTATCGAACTCTAGGAGTTTCGATGCATTGTGCATGAGGTACTGATACAATCACCATAGAACACACCTCATTTTCAACCTTTGCACTTTTCAGGCCAACTGGTTTCTTCACGAGATTCTGTGATATAATGTGTTTCTTTAATGTATCAAATTGCGGCACCAATTTCTCTACCCCACTTTCGTTATCCTGATAATTTTTCAATACGTAATTCTTGCCCATGTTGTTGTCCCAGTTTTTTCCTGCCCCACACTTGATGGCAAACTCCAAAGACTTGTTAGTTGGGACTTCTAAATCGAGACAGAATCTTTGGTACACTGATCCTGTGAAAGAAAGAAACTTTGCTTCGCAGTCTCTGTATGACTTCCACGAATTGCATGTAAACCGCACAAATATCTTCGATGAGATTAAATCAGGCACAACTGCGATCCAAAAGTAAACTCTCTGCCCTTCAATTTTGATATCTTCAAGAATAACCTTTTGATTCTGAAGTTGGCTGATAAATGATGGGTTGTTGAATATTTCCAGATTTTGAGAGCTGAAAATTTCGCCTACTTCTAGCTTCTTTGACTTTGTATCTTCTTCAAAGTAGTTTTCCTTCTCTTCGTTATATTTCCCTGTTTCGTATGTGACGGTTATTTTTCCGTTATCCCATTTAAACGCATAAAATAGTTGTGCCAAACCTAGAAAATTAAATAGCATTTTTAGTTGCCGATTCTTTCAATGTCGTATAAATATCAATGCTGCCAATCTTTGCATTTATTTAATATTATGTTACAAATGCAGTTTAGAGGGAGGCGACTACAAGGAAACAAAGTTACCACTGCCACATAAAAGAAAAAATAATGCAATTCAAGATGGATTAATTCAAATCGTTCAGAGTTGAAACTTACTTGTTAGATAGTTTCCCATGTTGGCACGAGCCACTTGAATGCCTTTTAGCAAATAGAATATGTGATCATCTGGAAAAATACATCTCATCAACTTTGCGAGGAAGACCCAAAGTATAACGAAAGGCTTGTAAGTGCACCGACAGCACATTTTAATTAAAGTCGAATACTCGTGAACGTCACGTTACAAAATTGATTTCCAAAATCGAACGAATGTAAAAAGTCAGAATTCGAATGACAACTGCAGTCGTTGAACTTTTTTCCTGGCATAAAATCCTCAAATGCAAGAAATTTTATGAAACAACGTTACAAATACAAGCAACGTTTCTTTTGCTGACTTACTGGATGAGTTTTTTGTTTTCTTGTGTTCTTTCATTGATTTGACGTCACTGATATTAAAACTTTCTGGCGTGCCAATCATAACACGAGAATTGTTTTGAAAACGTTAGTAATTGTTTATCTTGCCAATCAAGAAAACCAATCTCGGGAATTTAGAAGTTCAACAGTTCTAAAATACTCGCTGCTCTATAATCGAATGCCAATATCAGCAGATACATTTCTACTGTTATGTTATGAGTCGCCCTGTTGAGAGAGTGTATCAGTGATTGGATGTGGGTGAGTTGAAGCCAAAAGCAACAAATTTAAAACTCACATCAACAAGATTCCTAAGGCCCGTGCTGGAGGTATCAGATCTGCCGAGTGTACCAACACTTTTTTATGCTTGGGAGTGTCACACGCCAATGCTCCACGTACACCGTGATTGAGTTTCCTTTGCGTTTTTTCTTGCAATAACGCTTTGCATTGCTTAGCTCCAGATATGGTCAGAACAAAAAATGGAAAAAATAGAACACACACACCAACACACACACAACGATTCCTAAAACCCGTACACTGTGTTGCAAAGAAGTGTGAATGTTTTAAAGAAAATACCAAACTTTTAATAATCTAAAGTATCAACAGCTGGTTGCTAAAAATAAATTCAGTAAGGCAAAAATAACTCGTAACTCATAAAAATTATTAGAGCAGAGCGCAGAATGTTTATATGTCATGGGTAAAGAAGAAACCTGTCATCTTGCAAAATGTCTTTGCATATTTGTTCAAGTTAAATTACACCCCTTTTGTTATGAGCAACTTGACTCTGGGCTTTGCAGTAGTGTTTCTTATTTTTGGGCACAAGTAAAGTAGAAGTTTCTTATGAAGTTCCCTAATTTTCCAAAAAATTGAATTAGTATCATATACCATTGAGAACCCTATCTAGTTCTAAGCCTGATTTCGACCTCGTCCATAACATCTGCGGCGCCATTGTCAACATAGTCAAGTTGAAAATGTGTCTTAACTGCGGATTGACCACTTATCCTTTATAGTAAAGTTCTTAATTTTCTGGAAGAGGCTATAACCGTTTCTTATAGCGGTTGCTTATAAAGAAAATGAGTGCAACTGATTATCAATTTAAAAACTCGACTATTTGTACATCTTGTTTGCACTGAACGAAATATTACAAAATGTGACAAAGAATTTTCCGTGATTACGAAAATATAATTATTTGAAAATTTTGGATCTAATTTGCTGTACTAAAATGTAATTTGAATTTTTAGAATTCCAAAGTACTGAGATCATAAATAACTTTTTTATCTATTAAATTGAAAAATTTTTTTGGCTCCGTAAACCCCACAATTTTGGTGTTTTCCGCCATTTTGAATGATAATTTATATAAATTTATATAAATTGTTGAAAGCAATGGAAGTTTTAGAATGAAAGACGTTCAGCAATTTTCCGATTGCAAACCATTGTTTAAAAAAAGAAATTCTGAATTCTGTCGCATGTCAACGGAGAAATTCAAATTTCAAAATCAGTATCTTCACAGGTGAAATCGTCCCAAGGGCAGACCTACTTAAAAACGCAGTAACTTTTCTTTCTGCACTAATTTGCGCACGCCGTTTGAAAAAATACTCCAAAGACGTTCTACTTTAGTCTGATAAAGGTTTTCAAGAGTCAATTTCAGTCAGATTTTTTGTTTGCAGCATAAACCCCAAAATGTTGTTTTTTTCGCCATCTTGAATGGTAAAAAAGCAATATTCTTAAATATGATTTAAATCGTTAAAAGCATTCACATTTTTGGGAATAAAATAATTCAGCTATTTTTCGATAGGAACCATTTTTTTGAAGAAAAACATTTCTAAAATCGGTCGCATGTGAACGTGGAAATTGAGATTTCAAAATCGGGATGATAGTGAAATTGATGAAAAACAGGAAATCGCAATGTAAACAAAGAATATCGAATTCCCGAAGCTTTCGAAAGCCATTACTCGGCTTTTACAAATCCGATTTCAAAAATATTTTCAATTCCAAATAGCTCAGCCTCTTGTCTTTAATTATGTGTAAAAAGCTTTACGATGTCTACAACTTCAATTTTTGAATTTATTCCATGTCCTAGATCACTGTGGACTATATCTATCCAATGGCCATTACGTAGAATTATAAATTATACAAAGCCACACGTAAATACTCAGTGCATCCGTGCATGGATTCTTATCGTTGACTCGAAGGGAGTAACCAAACGGTCCTCGGTACGTAGACTTGGCGCGTGCAATCGATCACAAAGCCGCCATCAAGAAACTCATCAATGCTGTGAGATACGCGGTCAAGAACTAGGACCCAAGGGACGAACTGACGTTTCTGCGTATCAGGACCAAAAATACTAAAATATTACTTAGAATAATGCTATAATACTTAGAAATATTACTTAGACTAACATAGAATAATGTAGTTAAACATGTTATACATTTCCATTGATTAAAATTCATTGTATTGTACCAGGTGTCTAAAAAAGGGCCAGTTTTGATGTGTTGCAATGGAGGAGCAATACAACTAAGAGAGGTTTGAAAATTCGTACAATATCTTGTTTTGAACTTAACGTTTGATGTCTTCTACACAGAAATGGAGAATGTGAAATGAGAGATTTGCAGTTGTTAAAAGCCCCTTCAGCTATAGCTAACATTGTTTTGTTGGGCTTGTTGGCAACACGAATAGCTCTTGAATAGAATTGAACAATGGTCTTTGAATAATCATTAATAAACTATTGTGAAAATCAGTGAGGGGCGACTCTCCATCTTTTCAATCTTTGAATATCAGAATTTTCCCCAAGGGGGCATCATTGCGTAGCATCACGTGTAATTCCACTGCACTTTCCTCCCCTTTACATCTTGTTAGATAATCAACATGTGTCAACTGACGAAAGAGCAGAAATTTCACCATTGGCCTGGAGTTCGAGCACAATCTAAATCTAAAGACAATTTTGCGAAATTTTAAAAAGTATTTCGAACACGCTACAAGCTTGAATAGGTATGCAGGGAATAATGGCAGACAGGTAACTGCCAGGTCTCAAGAAAATGTAAATCGAGTTTCGAGTTTCTACAGAGAAATGGTGTAATTTAAGAGGAGAAATGGCCTTAAACTTTCAAGAGCATCCTTTTAAAGTGCTTATGCAATCAAATGCGCTAAGTTTGAATAAAAAAACAGAATTCAAAAATTTCAAACCAACAAAATTTGACAGCCCCTCTTTTACAATCCCTCAAAGTTGCCAATAATAACATTCGATACGCTCGACATACTTGATACGTGGTTTTGAGGATGAGGTGTGATAGTGGGTACACTGTATCAGTGGAGACATAGGGAAGTATACTAAGACGCTCGATACGCTTGATACATTTCATGTATTTATGTATGTATGTATTGATTGATTTGCCACAACTTAAATTACAATTTCAAAAACCAATTAAAAATATGGTATATAACAAATGTTAACATACATCTAATATTTACAAAATAGAATTCATAAAAGTTAAACATAATGACATCATCAAAAATTGGAACTAACATCATTAAGAGTTAGAACTACTTAATAAACACCTCTAAATTGAGTGGCAGGGATAACATTAAAAAGGTCTAAAGGGACGTTATTTCCATTATGGTCCCCTCAGAGGTGGTTTTTTTTTAACTTAAGACGATTTACAGCCTTAAGACTGAAAAAGAAAAGTCAAAAGCAAAAAATATACTTTTGGTACATTTTATTTTATATCATTTATCCATAGTAGTCCATTTAGTTTACACTGTTTTCCTTTGGAGCCATGCAAAAAATCCTAATTACAATTTAAGTTAAAAAAAACCATTAATTAATACAAAGCAAACCTAATGTCAATTTACAACATAAATTTTAAAATGAATAGTAATAATACTGAAATAATAAAAATAAAATACAGGAGAGAAAAAACGAGAAGAGTTATCAGCATCCGATTTTTAATTTGAAGGATGCGAGTGAAACTGATTCTTTTTCCGGAATTAAGTTCCACAATTTAGCGCCACGATAAGAAAGAGACAGTTGACCAGTTTTTGTTCTCATCCTAGGCAATTTCAAATCTGTCGACGTGTTTCTAAAGTTTCTCAAACTTGTCTCAGAAAGTTTCTTGAAAAAAACCTTCAAATAATCGGGCGCAAGATTATTGAGGGATTTGAACAACATTGTTGATGATTCAAATTTGATTAGGTTTCCGACACTTGGCCATCGGACAGTCGTAAAAGATTTCGTTACAATTCTGGCAGCTCTTTCTCGCAAGTTCTGAAGTTTATTTAAATAACCTTCTCCACAGCATCCCCAAACAGAACAACAGTATCTGAAATGCGGTTCAACTATACCTTTATACATGTTGCTATCTGTGAATCTTTTGGCATAATAAAGCAGACCGACTGCCCGGAAAATTATATTTAAAACTAATTTTATTTGACTTTTTCAATGTAATTTGTCATCGATTAGAAAATCCAAGTATTTACATTCTTCAATTAAGAAATTGATTCAATAGCGTTTCTATTAATTTCAAAATTGTTACCTTCTGTATTGGTCAGATTTGTTATTTTCTTGAGTTTTTCACGCGAGCCCATAATCATACCTTGTGTTTTGATAACATTCAATGAGTGATTCAAAGGAGCTAGAGGAACATAGTAGCATGAGCACTATTTAGACACAGTGGAAGATCGTTTATATAAATAAAAAACAATGAAGGGTAAAGACAAGATCCCTGTGGTACACCACATGTTACTTTTTGAACCTTAGATGATTGGTTATTAATCTTGCAGAGTTACATTCTCTAATTTAAATAAAATCTAAACCAGTTTGTCTGGGTACACTGTATCAGTGGAGACATAGAAAAGAGTATGGGTGGACGGTGTGTGACAGTCTATAGCATGTATCAGGGATGTGTGTCTGATGTGCGATCGTGGCTAGACTGTATCCGCGATGTGTAAATTGTGTGTGCATAGTCATTAGAAAAGGTTTTTCTTGTGACTATGGTGTCTGTAACCCAAGGTAGATGATATTTTTGGTAGCGCGTATTTAAAATTAGGCCCAAGTATCATGCAAATGATATATTTTGGCCTTGACCAATCAGATTGGAGCTTCTAAAACTTCACCATGACCCTTTTTGTGGCGCGAAGGTCCTGAATTCACTTCTGGTGCACATGGACGTATACAGGGGCGTCCCCATAGGGGGGTACGGGGGGGCGTTGTACCCCCAATACTTTATCTGTCGGCACAAACGAAATTTTTGTCGGCAAATTAAGATATATCCCAAA